>JARPZY010000001.1:840000-1107576 GCA_036172905.1 Meloidogyne graminicola | reverse complement strand
AAAATAAATAAATAAAAAATTAAATAAATAAATAAATTATTTTTTTTTTTATAAAATATTCCCAATAGAGAAATTAATTTGTAAATTATTTTAAAAATATTTAATTATTATATATATTTTTTTTTAACAAATTATTTATGCATAATTGAAATTAAACAAAAAATAATTTAAAAAAAATAATAATTTTGTTTTGTCCTTTTATTTTTTAAAATAAAAAATTATTTAAAATAATTTAAAAAACAAAATATTTAAAAGTAAAAAGATTTTTATTATTATTTTGTAATTGTAAATAAATTGCCATAATTTTTATTACGCACTAATAATATTATTATTTATTTATTAATAAGCGGGGGATATATTAATAAATAAATAAATAAATATTCCTTTTTTTTTTATTATTTAATTATTTAAAGCATTAAAGTATTTATAAATTGGAAATATATATAATTATAATTAATTAAAAAATATATTTGTTTACCAATAATTTTAACTAAAATATATTTTAAATAAATATTAATTTATTTTTTGAGCTTTTTAAAAATTAAAGAATTATTTTTAAACATTTAATTACAATATATTTTTATATTTAATTATATTTAAAAATAATTATATTAATTAAAAAAAAAAAAGAATTTTAATAAAAAAAATTATTTTATTTAATAAAATTATTTAAATTAAAAAAAAAGGAATATTTATTTAAGTATTTAGTGTTCTAAAAATTGTTTTTAAAAAATAAAACAATATAAATATAATGATAATAAATAATATGTAAGGGCCATTTATTTTAAAATATAAATATTTAAGGAATTTATTTATTTATTTATTATATATATAAATACATATATTATTTCTATTTTTTTTAAACATTTCCTTTTTTTAAACTTTTTTTTTCTAAATAAAAATTGGAATTGTTTAAAATAAAATAATGGATTATTTATTTACTAAAAGAAAAAAAAAAAAGATTTAATTTAATTATTAAATAATAATATATTTTTATTAAAAAATAAATTGCCAAACACATAAAATAATTTAAAATTATTAAAAAAAAAAAAAAGAAATAAGTATTTACTGTGTGGTCTTTTTAGTTAAAAGTTAAAAAAAAAAGGAATATTTGAATTCCACGTAAAGTGCAATAATAATTTTTTGGTTTAATTAAAAAATAAATAAATATTCTAAAGATTATTAAAAAAATAAAATTAAATTCCCCAATAGAATTATTTTAATAAAAAAATAATTTTTTATTTTATTTATTTAATAAATAAAATATTTTGTTACTTTTTTTTTTTATATAAAAACAATTGATGCATTTATAAGGGAATAAATTGTATTTTTAGGTAAATTTAATATATTTAATATAAAAAAAAAAAAGAATTGAATTGAATTAGTTATACACTTACGGAGATAAAATAAAAATAAAAGTTTTTTTTTTTATTTTTTAAATATGTAGAAGCAATTCCTTTTCTTTTTTTTTTCCTCTCTCCTTTTTTTTTAATAAAACTTTCTTTTGTCTTTTAAATATTTTTTAATTTCCTTTATACTTTTTATTTAAAATTAATTTTAAAAAATATATATATACATATATATTTATATATTAATTTAAATAATAAAATATTTTTATTTAAAATTATTTATTTTAAATAAATTAAAATATAAATAAAATAATATTTTATTTTTTTAAAATATTTATTTAAATAATAATAATATTTTTTTAATTCATTTATATTTCCTATTTTAGCCTTAAAGGAAATAAATAAAAAATAAAATAAAAATATTTATTTATTATTTACTACTTCTGCTGCTTATTCTCCAATTTTTCAATTTAAAAAAAAAAAGGAGGAAGAAGATATACTATTTATTGGAAGTAAAAAAAAAATAAAGGAGAGAAAAGAATTATTATATTTAAAGAGGAAATACTTGTGCCAACAAGCTTTCCATTTTTATTTTATTTTAATTTTTATTATTATTTTAAATAAAATAATTTAAATTAAATGAAAGAACAAAACTTAAAATATTTTATAATTTTATTTAAATTAAAATATATATTTAATAAATTATTTTTAAATTTAAAAAAAATATATATAATTTAAAATTAATTAAGAATTAATATATTTTAAAAATTAATTTTTAAATCAAAATAATTAAATTAATTAAATGTAAATAATATAAAATTAAATATATATAAATATATATTTATTTATTTATGAAATAATTTAATACTTTTAATTTTTTATTTAAGAAAAAATAATTAAATGTATGTATTTATGTACATATAAATTGAAAAAAAAAATATTAAAAATAAATTTTATTAAAAGAGATCATAAAAATAAAATAAATTTAAAAAATATAAATTTAAACAAATATATTTAATTAAAATATAATTATATTAAAAATAATAATATTCCCCTTCCCTACTTTTAGAGAACTTTTTTTTTAACACTTTTAATAATAATAAATTTATTTCCTCTTTTAAAATTCAAAAAAAAAAAAATTCTCTTAAAAGGTTAATTTAATTTTAAAAAATATTTAATTTTTCTTTATTTTTATTTAAATAGCTACAGCTTTTTTTCTTTCTTCTTTTTTTATTTTTTTAGTTTTATTAAAAATATTTTGTAGTTTTTGTTGTTCATTTTCTTCTTCATTTTCTTCTTTAATTATATTATTATTATTTAATTGTTTTTGTTGTTGAATAAAACAACTAATTCTTTCATCTGCTTGTGCTACTTTTCTAAATCTTTGAGGGAAAAGATTAAAACGATTAGAATATTCTTGATTAATTGGTGGAAGAGAAATATGTCTAGAATGATGTATATTATTATTATTATTTAATTGTTCATTTGATGGATTAGCTAAAACAGCATTAGATGATACTGAACGAGTATGACGACAAATATAATCCTTTAAATTAATTAATTAAAATTAATTAATTATTTCAAAAAATATAGTTAAATTATTTTTTTACCTTATCTAAATTACGTTTTTCTTCAAGTACTGCATCAGCTAAAAATTGTTGTGAAGCTGTAGAAAGTCTTACTTCAGGACTTTTATTAAGTGCAACAAATTCACCCAACATATTAAGTAAAGTATCCCTTAAACGTAATTTATTATTATTATTATTTTGTTGTATTTCTTTAATTTTTTGTTGTTTTATTTTTTTGTCCATTATTGTTGAAGACATTTCTTTTTATTTTTATTTTTCTTTAATTAATAAAAATATTTATTTATTTATTGATTTTTAATAAAGAAAAAAGTTTTATTTATTCTAGTATTTATTATGTTTATAGAGTAATATATAAAATGATTAAAATCGAGAAGTTTTTCCTCTATTATATGTAAAGGGAATCGCGCAAATGATCCCTCCCCTCCCAAAAAGGGGTTGGGTAAAGTCATATGAATACAGCTATTTGGGCGCTGAACCAAATTTAATAAAAGGATATAATTTCAAATAATTAAAATTTTTAATATTTTAAAAGTTTTTTAAAGCAGTTGTTTTTAATATTTTTTAATTATCCATTAAACTAATTTTTTTTTCTTTTTCATTAATTAATTAATATATAATTAAATATATTAAGCAATACATAAATAAATAATTTTTAATTAATTTTCTTTATAAATATAAAATTTAAAAAAAAATTTTCTTTAAATTAATTTTAATTAAAAGAAGTAATTAATTAAAATTTAATTTATTTAAGTAATATTTTTAAGAATATAATTTATTTTTAGTTATTTATCATTATCTATGCAAATTTTTATTAATTTTCTTAAAATAGATTTTACAAAAAAAATATAGCAATACACTTAAGTAATAAATAAAATAAAATAAAAAAAAAAAAAAAGACTTAAGAATTTATTAAACTGGTTTATATTAAAATATTTATTTCTATTTATAGAAAAAGAAAATTAATTTTAAAAATATTAAAAAATAATAAATAATGCAAATTAATTAATTAATATATTTATAATAAAATTATTGAATAAATTTAAATTATTCTTTAAAAAATTTATTTTTTATTTTAAATAAAAATTAATTTAAAAATAAATTAATCAAATTAATTATAATTAAATAAATAGTAGGTATTTATTTATTTATTGCCTTATTAATATAAAATAATTTTTTATGATTAAATTAAAAATTAAATAAATAAATATTTTTAAAAATTAATTTAAACGTCATTTCCGTTCAATTATATATAAAATAATAATTGAAGAAAGTTTTAATTTCATTTAATTTAATTAATAATTTTTTTTTTTAAATTAATTATTAAATTAATTTAAAGTTATTTTTAGTAAATTGAAAAAATATATATATCTAAAATTCTGTTTATAGATCAGCTGAATTTTCTTGCAGTAATTTAATCAAATGATTATTATTATTTTATTTATTTATTAAATTCTCCCTTTTTTTTCTTTTAAATCTATTTTTATTAAAAAATATTTATTAATTTAAAGGTTTCAATTAATTAATTAATTTTGTACAATACACAAAAAGAAAAAAATGTTTAAGGAACGTAATTTAAAAAATATAATATTTTTAGACCTTTTTAATTATTTATTAAAAGGAATAGAAAAAATATAGAAAAAAAAATTATGAAAAAAAACTGTATATATTTACATATTATATATTTAAATGTAGTAAATATTAATTTAAAATAATTTTTTTTAATCAAAAAATAAATATAATAAAATAATTAAAATATTTATAATATAAATTATTTTTTTTATTTATTAATTAAAAATATTATATAATTAAAAATTATTATTATTTAAATAATTAATTTATTTTTTACATCTTTTAAATTTTTCTTGCATTGTAATTTAATAAAAAAAACAAAATAATTTAATAAAAACTTTTTTTTTTAATTAAACAAAAAATTAAAATAAATAATAATTTATATTAAATATATATATTTAAGTTTATAATATAAAAAATATTATATATAAATTATTAATTTAAAAATAAATAAATTAAAATATTTTAAGTAAATAAACTTTAATTAAATATATGTATTTAATTTATTTTTAAGCTTAATTAAACATTATATGTACATACTAAATATTTTGTGACTATATAAATATAATTATTTAATTAAATAAAAACAAAATATATTTTATTTTACAGTTGACCAATTTTCGAGAACATTTATTACAAAAAAAAAAAAATAAATAAATTTATATTATATATTTAAAAAGAAAATGGCGCCAATCAGTCGTTTAATTAACCTTCTCTTTATTTTATATTTTTAATCTATTTCTTCTTTTAATTTTTTTGTTATTAAACTTTTTTATTTCTTAATATTTTTTAAATCAATTAAACCCATTAAAAAAGAAGAACATTACATACATATACATACATATATCTTTTTTTTTCTTTTAATTAAAACGTCATTTTAAAATATACATATATAAATTTATTAATTAATTAAATAATTATAAAAAATAAATAAATAAATAAATAGATGAATAAAGGGTACTTGGACCCTTATTCCGCCCCCTTCCTTTTCTCCGCCGCGCCCTTTTTTTACTGCGCCGAAAAAAACTCTAGACTACCATAATTGATATTGCCTCAAGAAAACTTTGATGTGTAAGGGCGTGTTACATTTGAATTTTAAATGATACCGTTGCTTTGTATTTGTGCCATTCCATAACTACAATGAATTATTGTGCATATATGCGCGAAGTTTGTAATGCGGGACTCACCGTCATCATCTTCGAGGATACATTGATGAATTTTTGTTTCGTCGTTTGGCCAAGATCAATAATAACAATTCTGTTTTTGATGAAATTTTGAATGGGATTAACAATTTTATGCCTTATTTTTAATTTTTGTTGTCTTATTTTCTTTCTTTAATTTATAAATTCATAATACACATCAAATTTTTCTTGAGGCAATATCAATCATGGCAGTCTAGTTTTTTCGGCGCAGTAAAAAAGGGCGCGGCGGAGAAAAGGAAGGGGGCGGAATAAGTGTGTAAGTACCGAATAAAGTATAATTCAATCATTTGATGAACAAGGAAGTTAAAAAAATTATTTTGTAATAAAATATTTATTTATTGAATAAAATTCAAATAATGGAAATTTTAATTAAAAAAGTAAAATTTTAATCTATAAATAAATACATACATACTACATATATTAAATTAATTAAATAAAATAATTTATAAAAAATTAAAAATAAAATCAAATATTTATTAATAAAAATATTGAAATAATTTCCATTTATTATTATTATTTGTTTACAATTATATCAAACAATTAAACTCACAAATATTTAATTATTTTAAAATAATTTAAATATATTTTTTTTTAAATTAAAAATTGAATTTCTTGAATTAACATTCCGTTTTTCTTTTATGAGTAATATTTTTAGAAAAAAAAATAAATAAATTTAACTGCATTATTTAAGAATTGTAATGACAATTTACGTCTAATAAATGGTGGTCCCACCCAAAATTTAATAAGACTTTGTAATGTAAAAATTATATGTATAATTATTATGACTAAAATTTATAATTATTTTAATAAATTTGGGGAATTAATTAATTAATTAAACGTACCAAAAGGAATGTTACTACATAAATATTATAATAAAGTAATTTTTATATGGTAATTTAAAAAAATTAGAAATAATTTTAAAAATAAAACCTAAATTGTTTTTAACCAAATAATTTAAATAATAATAATAATAAGCTTGTTTTTATGATTTTATTTCATTAAATTAAAAATGGCTATATAAGTAAATGTGTACCAGTAATAGAGATTAAACTATAAATAAAAACATTGATGGCTTTATAATATATGTACAAAGTAGAGGCACAATTTAAAAAATAAACATTACATAATTTAAAAAAAAAAGAATTTATAGAAAATTTTAATAAATTAATAGGTAAAAAACTATTAAGGAAAATATTCCTCTGATAATATTTAGAAATAAAAAAAAAAATTAAATTAAATGCAAGAATAAATGAAAGGCAAACAAAAATAAAATCAAAAAAAAAAAAAATCTATTCACTATCGTCATAATATTCAACAACCTCTTCTTCTGTATTATCAATAGCCTCAATATCCTCTTGGTATTGATTATAACTTTGAAGATATTCAACTATTCCACTATCATTTTCATTATCAAGCAAATTATTAAATAATTCTAATGTCACTTCAGGAATTATTTTAACGGCCAAACGACTATTTATAGACAAATCCATTTGTGGTCTAATTGCAAGCAATTGACGTAAACGTACAATAGATTCTTTTATACCCCAACTGATTACTAGTATTCTCATCTTAAATAAACATTTTTACAAAATTTAAAAGAAAATATTTAAACTAACCGCTCTAGGGGTTTCTTGTGCATTGAAAGAGAATCGACGACGCCAAATCCTATATCTAGGATGACAACGCATCATAATACGTTCACAACCACTTTCTTTGCATAAAAGATCCAAAAGTTTGTAATATTCTACAAAATTATCATTTACTGTCGTACTAGGGAGCTCTATTTGAAAGCAATCTCCCTCTTGTATTTCTTCATTAGTTTGTTGTGTTTTTTCTATAGTTGAAGGAAGAATATGATCATATTGATCAGAAAACACCAAATGTAAATAAGTATTAAGTGCTATTTTCTGTAGAATTCTCCATTCCCCATTAATGAATAAATGTTGATATTCCAAATTAAAATTTCTAAAATCAAAAATTTCTGAACGTTCAAATTGTAATGAAGACATTAACTCCAAAAAGGAAAGAAAACGTCGCCCCACCATAGGAGAAATATCGATGGAAGGAGTTTGTGGAGAATCTGTCCAATCAGGCGGTGTCTTTAAAATAAATAATTAATTTAAATTAAAGTTAAGTTAATTTACTTGGTAAAAATATCCTTTAAATAATTCACTGGTTATCACCAATAAACAGATATGCTCTTCTCTAAGAGGACTCAATTCAAAAATTTTTTGTTTTTTAGCCCATTGACAGCAAAAGAATAAAAGAATATCCAAACCTTAAAAAAATATTTATATTTTTAAATCTAATAATAACCTTTATGTCTTTTTACATATCGATATAAAAAACATTTTCTCTCATAATCCTCATCTGTTTCATAATAATTTGTAAAATAAATTCTCTTACAAAAATTTTTAAATTCTTCTCCATATTTTCTCATATACAAATTAATACAAGTTAATAAATTATCAGCAAAAGGATCAATTGCTAATAATGTTACTCCTTTCTTTAGTATTGCAGTGCGTCTTACTTTGTCCAGTACATCCCAACAGGCAATCCAGGGAAATGAGAGAAATTTTCTAGTACTTGAAACTAAATAATTTAATTAAAAAAGTAATAATTATCATTATTCATACAATAGGCAATGGTGTAATAAGCCTTTGCCAATAATCGCAGCCTTTCTGATGGATCAACACAAATACCATTAGCATCTGTTAACGTCTCAATTCTACCACCACCAGAAGCAAAAAATTTCTTCCGTGTTAAACGAACAATTTCCCACAGACGCTGACCAATAACATAGGTTGTGTTAAAAAAAGACATATCATCAGTCTCTCGATCAGAAAGGCGATTTCGAAGTACTGAATAACTTGATGAAAAAAGCTCTCCTTCACAATTAATTCCATATTCCTCCATTAACCTCTTAAAAAAATTAAATAGCAAAATGTTAGGAAAAAAATAGTATACAAAAAAAGGAAAAAATGAAAATTAAAAAACCTTCAGTCTGTAAGAATATAAATCATAATCAACTTGAGCTATTTCAATATAATGACTGTGATTGTCACTTGAAAGAAGATATTCATCAGCAGTAGGTAAATTTGTTGATTCTTGTACAATTACAGATGAGAGAAAATCATTTAATTGATTTACTCTTCTGTATAATTGTCCATTTAGTCTATTACTCAAATATTGCGGCTAAAGTTTAAAATTTAATACCAAAAAAATTTAAAAATTAAACCTCAGATGACTCCTTGTCCATAAAATCCGGAGCTCGTTCAAATCTTTCTGGTGGATCATAACCTCTCCAATTATACTCTAAAGGAACTGGGTGCTTTCCAGTCTTCGGAAAATCAACTGCTTGTTGATGTTTACGGGCAATATCATAGCAAACCTTAAATTGAAAAGAAGAAAATTTAAAAAAATTAACCTTTATTTTAATTCCATATAAATCAGAGCAGGCTAAATGAGCGTTAGCTATTCGACCGATAGAGTCATGTTTCATGTAGTTTACAAAAAATTCTGCCATTTTGTCCTGAAAATCCTCATCATTTTCAAACTTATTAAGATTTTGTTCATTGTCGATAACTTGTGTATAATCGGCCTAAAAACGCGTCTAAAATTCATTAAAAAAATTAAAATAACCGCTGGCTCATTTCTATCAAACGCTAATTCTGGATCCCAAATAACTCCATATTCGTCTCCATCCAAATCTGAACCCGCCATCTCATCCTAAAATAAAAAGTTAATGATTTAGAAATATTTATAAAGAAAACAGAGTGTGGACGAGGTCCAAAACGTGGAAAAACTAGAACATCAACCAAATGATGCAATGCAGGAACATCAACTGCCTCAAACATTCTAACATCTCCTCCAACAATTGCTGGATTTTTCGAGATTAGAACTGGGCCTAAAAATAAATTATCAAAAAAACTAAATAATAGTTAAAAACCTGTCACAATTATTTTCTTTCCACATCGTCTATTAGTTCTTTGATCGAAGAATGAAATTTCTTTGGAATACTGAACAAAAACTTGACCATATTGCAACGAATCTGTCTCGTCAACAACTCCAAACATTACACGGCCAAGATTATATGGAATAGCAATAGCTAACTTTTGGCGCAATTTAATAAGAGAAACCCTTCCTGCTGCACGAAGAACAAGTCGAAAGAATGGTTCTTGTGTAAATTGAATGGTTTCCAACATATCGTACTGAATATATCTTGGTAATTCAGATAGTCGATTACGCGACCTCATCTCATCAGTTAATGTTGCACATAAAGAAAATATATGGTGATCAAGTAACATATGTAATCTTTTACATATTCGTCCATGCGAATCGGTCGAATGTAATTTTGAAACCTAAAAATAAAACAAATTTTAGTGCAAAAAAATGAGTATTTACTTGGTCAAGTATATTAATCAAAGGTTTATTAAGAAATAATGGAACCGGTGATGAATATTTGACAACTTCAAATCGACAAAGACGTTCTTCTTCCTCTTGAATGTCAAATTTTTTTTGTGACGGTCTAAAATAGAAGTCTACTGCCATATAGGACTCCCTAGTTTCAGTTGTCTGACAAGGAGACAATTCATAACATTTTTTGGCAGCATCCAAATTCAAATTGATGGAAAGGACACCTTTATAACCGGCATAACGAAACTAAAAATTATTCAAGTTAAAAGAGAATTTAAAGCCCAAAAATGCAATGAAAACGTTTTTTTACCTGAATACAAGAAGGAGGATACATTGAATCAAGACCAATTTCTTCAGCGATTTTACGAGCAGCAGCCATACTTAGACATCCACAGCCATCAGAAATTATGTAATTCTCTCCTAATAAAATAATTTTGAAATTAAATTAAAAAATTAACCATTTGTATTTGGTCCTCCAAGGAAATCAAATCCAAGCATTTGCAAACTCATATCAACATTTGTATCTTTTCCCTGTGTAAAACAAAGTCCAAGACGAGACATCATTTTAGGGATAGTTGGCATTCGATCGAAAAGACCAAGTCTTTTACGAAACTCAACAAGTTGATCAAGTTCAGCCTAAACATTAAAATAAGTATAAAAATTCTTAATTTCCTATAACCTGAAGAAAATAACAGCCCCCTTCTCGCATTTGAGAATTTGAAGTCCCGAGTAAACGAAAATCTCTGTTGCCAATTGACATTCCGCCTCTCAATCTTTCCCTTATAAAGTTATCAATTAAGGGACCGCCAACACTTGTCTGATGTATTTTACTACCATCATCATCACGAAAGACAATTCGAAGAAATTTTTCGGTCGGATAATTTTCCGGATCAATACGGACTACTCGATTACCCATAAGAACCTCGTTGCCGCAGGGAATTATACGTGAGGGTGTAACAATGACCTACAAATAATAAATTAATAAAAAATTTTTATATTAAAAAACTTTTTTAAGACGTACAAAACCGTCTTGCAACCTCTCCGGTTCTTTGTCGTTTCTTGCAAGAAATCTCTCAATTTCTTGAAATATCCCAGTCAAGCTTCTACGGTGACGAACTTCAGTACGATCAAGTAAACGATTCGAAAGCATTTCTAGCGCAGAAAGTGTTCGTTCACGATTTTCTATGTAGCAATTTACAACAGCTTTCAAAAATACATTTCTTTCATCATCATCAATCCAATGGTCAAGTACAACAAAACCACGAGTTGCCAATGCCTCAATCCAGTAAAAAAGTTCATTGTCACTAAAGAATTCATTCGGCAGATCACTAAAATTATTTAAAAATAATTATTTAAAAACAAAAAAAAAATTATAAAATACTAAATAATACTTTTATGAATATATTAAAAATTTTGTTTGCTTATCTCAACCTTTTTGAAAACGACCGCTCAAAAACGATCCTTAACCATCCATAAAACATACCAGAGGAATATTTCCTCAAAATTAAGAAAAACTTAATTTTCATTTTAATAAAAACTTACACTTGTGGTTTTTCCTCGATATCACTGAAAAAATAAAACAAGTATGTATAAATATTATAATTTTAATAGCTAAACCGTTGCTCAATATTTCTTAGTTCAAGATCTAATTTCAATAAACCCATCAAACGTCCAATAATAGCAGACAACCTCTCAGGTCTCTCTTCAGCAAAATCAAGCACAATAACTGGTGCATTAGCCAAATCATAAGCAATATCCTCATCATTCTCCCAAGTGCGAACTCTTGTTCCCTTATGTTTACGTTTATCAACATTGTTCGGCATACGAGGATCTTTTAAACCAAAAACATCTCTAGTATGCCAAATTTGTACAGGATATTTTAGTCGAAGGTAAAGACGTGCCCAAAATGTGTCTGATGTTCTCTTCTCTAATTCAAGATGAACTTGTTTTATTGACTCGTATTTAATAGCCAGACGAATTTGATTAAGAACTATCCATTTTTTATCTTTAGCAGAAGATGGAAATAAAAAGCGAAGGCTTAAAATACGCAAATCATGTTCAAATTCAGCAATAATAAAATTCTCTTCTGGCAATGGTAAGGTTTCAGGTGGTGGAGTTCTGGCTCGAAGAATATAATTATCTTCATCTGACTCTTCAGCTGTAAAACTGGAACTTTGCTTCTTAAATTTTTGAGATATAAATTTAAAAAAATGAAAAACCTGATTATTATTTTGTTCATTAATTAACGAATCACCCGTACCACTATCAAATGATAGGGATTTTCTTTTATTTATGTTGTGGGTTGATATTACCCTTTCAATAGCCAAACGTGGTAAATTCCGACTATTTACTTTTAACGTTGTAGAAATATCTTCTGAGACATCAATCTTCCGTTGACAATAAAATTGATTATAATGAAGAATATTTCCAAAAGAGATTTGATTCAAACAATATTCATCAACAGCACTAAAATGTCTTTTAAAAGGACTCATATGAACACTGTTAAAGGATGAAGCTGTAATCAGAACAGTGTAATGAAGTTGTTTAAAACTTCTTCCTTTTTCCACGGCCTTAACTTTAAGCAGTTTCAACAAACGTTCCTAAATTAAGAATTAAATCTCATTTAAATAATTAAAATAATTTACTAAGATAAAGATAAAGCCAATAGATTTGCATCTTCCTCCAATTCCCAACAAATATTCAATGCGAGGTTCATCATCTTTTCTATCATAACACTTAATTTACAAAAAATATTTAAATCAAAATAAAATAGGCAAACCACTGGAGGACCAACAAATCCAAGTAATGCACATTCACTCGAATAAAAGAAGGGATCATTCAAGACATCCTAAAGAAATTAAATTCATTAATTAATAAAATTGAAATAACCTCAACAAGTTCATGAGAAGCTTTTTCAAGCTTTTTAGAATTATGGTGGAAGAAAATAATTTTAATATCTGACATTAAACCCCAGTTTAATTTACTACAAAAGCATCTAAAAAATAAATATATTTAAATTTTCGTTATGAATTAGAATTTGTGTTTATTGTAATGGGGCGTTCGGACATCGTTTTATCTGACCATTTTGAGTTTATTCAACGAACCCATGCGAATTTCAGTACTCGAGGTTGAATAATTTGCTATTGATTTGAATGAAAAATTCATACCTAAATAAATTGCAAAAACTACCAAAATAATTTGAACAAAATTAAAAATAAAAGAAGTTTGTGAAAAATTTTCATAAAAAATAAAGTTAAATGTAAGAAATATAAAATAAATATAGTATGCAGTAAAATTTAAAAAAGCAAAATTGATGAATCATAAAATAACAGAATGGTACGAAAAGAAAAAGAAAGCCAATAAGTTTGCAAATTGTGAAAATAAATTATAAAAGCCATTATTTTTTCATTCCCATTAAAAAAAATAAATTGATGACACAATTAATTTTTTATCAATGAAAAGATTGTATAGGTGAACAAACAAATGGAATTACTGAGTGTTTGTATTTGATAGATTAAACAATCAGCGATAATATTTAACGAGAAAAAAATTAAAAATTATATTTAATTATAAAATAAATATGTATGCATAAGAGGAAAAATTTTTCCATGTAATAAGATTAAAAATAAAGATATAATATTTATATATAATTAGAAAAAAAAAGAATTATCCTTTAAAAATAGAAAAGAGTATTTAATTCAATAAATTTAATTAAATATTGCAAACATAAGTATTTTCTGATTCTTCTATTGAATTATCAGCAATTGGAAGTTCAATACATGTTTCATCCCCTTTACAAGGATTAGGTACACAAGGATCAACCAATTCACAACGAGAACCTTTATAACCACTATCACATCTAAAATTAAAAATTTAAAGTTAACTTTCTTTTTTACTTGCAACTCATTCCTTCCTCTTCATTATAAGGACGACAAAACCCATGCAAACCACAATATGTCTTCATTCCTTTAAATATATTTACAATTTAATTTACATAAATAAATATAATAACCTCTATCACGAAGTGATTTCTCTAATCCCTTCAAATCAGAATATTTTCTAGTTTCATAGTATTTTGGTTTCCAACCTAATCTATTCTTTATAACTTGAAAGAAACTTTCATCACCAAATTTTAATAATTCTTTTTCAAAATTATTTCTTCCAATATCATCTAAATAAGCTTTGTGCTCTTCAATATCTCTTCTATCACATTCATCAAGTATAAAATTTTCACAAAAATCGCCTTCATAATTGGGAGGACATTCACATTTTGGAACAAGAAAAAGTTCAGATTTATGCATTTTTTTTCCAGTTATTTCAGTGACTAAATAAAATAATAAAATAAATATTTAAATTTACTATTAGATACTGAGGCTCGACATGTCCCAGAATTTAGGCAAAACCTTTTTCTTAATGCCTCTTTACAAGTTTTTCGTTCTCCATCATCAAAACATTCTTTGGCAAAAAAATTTGAAAAATCTATGCCTAATCTGAATGATTTATTTAAACAATTAATATAATTATTAAATCCAGTAGAAATACAAGGAACACAGTCTTTTAAATTTGAACTAATTTCCTCTTCTGTAATATTAACATCTTCACATGTTTCACCTAAATTAAAAATATTTATAAATTATTTAGAAAATTTATTTACCAAAAATTTCAATCCCTTCATTTGGTGCAATAAAATCACTAATTTCTGGACATTTACAATAAGCTTCTTTATATGTAGCATTCCCTTTACTTAAACATATCCCTCCATTAATACATTGAAGATCACGACAAGGATCAACTGTTGAGCACTGAAGTTAAAAAAAAATAAATAAAAATTGTTTTATTTGGATTCAAGATATAAAAGTTGAATTTTTAAGTATTATAAAACATTCAAACTCCTACATAATATAATTTTTATTAAAAAAGTAAGGATTTACATTATCTTCTTTGCTATAAAATTCTTCACAAATGCAAGTACAAACAGCCTCATCACATTGTGGTGTAAATTTATATTTATTTAATTTTTTATCAAATTTTCCTTTTTTCTTTATAAAAAATTCAGTATAGCTAAAAAAATAAATTATTTAAATTAATTTTTTAATTAAACTCAATTAATCCATGATAATTACAAAAATCTTCAGCACAACAACGCATCCCCTCTGAAAATTCACAAAAAGCACCTTCATATCCATATTTACACCAACACATATATTTAATATTTAAATTAAATAAACATGTTTCATTATTTTTATTATCTTTCATTTTTCTTTTTGAACATTCCTTAACCTCCGCTACATCTGGATTTGGAACCTTACGCAAATGTTCTGTACTTAAATATAAGAGAAGTTAAAAGAAAGAGCGATCTCTAAAAATTGTTTTAATAAAAATGAACTACCTATAACAAGTAGAATTGTTTCGACATAAATTCTCTTCACAATGAGTCTGATCAGCAACAAATTCACAAACCTGTCCATAATGAGATTTTGGACAATCACAGTACCACATAAAAATAAAGAATAGTTAAAAATTATAAATAAAAAAAACTCATTTCCAACGCTCATACATATACCTCCATTAAGACAATTAGTTTTAGCTACAACACAAGGATTGTGTTTAGAATTAGGTTTAAGTAAACGTTTAGGGAATATTTTAGGTATTTTTGGTAGACCTTTAAATTTTGAAATATTCCGAAGTGTCTGCCATCTTTTCTTTACCGTTCCTTTTAAAACTAAAATAAAATAAATGAAAAATTTAAAAAAAAAATAAACAAACGTTTTGTCCATTTACTACGATTTCTTAAATCTTTAATAGCAAATTCATAAGTTTTAGATTTGGCTATATCAGCAAAATAAGCTAATTTAATATAAATTTTAAATTATTGAATAAAAATACCGGCAAGCATTAAAATAAATAAAAATAGAACAAAATCAGCAAATACGTGAGCATATTTTCCATTTGAAACCCGTAATAAAATCATTCTAGATAAAATTAACTTAAAAATATAAAAAAATTTTTGAAATAAATAATTTTAAAAAAAAAAAACTTTCATACGATACAAAAACAAATATTAATATTCAAAACCCCAACATTCAAAACATCTCCGAATAAAATAAATTTTATTTAACTACAAATAAAAAATGCAAAAAAAAAAAAAATAATGCGCGTAAAAATAAACGTATGTATTAAACGTTCGCCCTTTTATTTCCCTTATTCTTTTAAAAAAAAATTATGCATTAAAAATGCAAAAAAATCTATTGTCCAATTTCTACATCCAAAAACAATTTTTTTATTAAAAAAAAAATCTAAATAAAATATTAAGTACTAAATGCTATGTATACTATTAAATATTTATTTATTCCCGTGTCACATTTACCTTATTTTATTAAAAAAAAAAATAAAAAAAAGCTCAAAAAAGCAGCAATACTTTCCCTCAATTTTTCTATTAAAATAGTTTTTAATATCCAATTTTATTTTTTATGTGTACATTATTTAAATAAAAAATCTTTTTTTTTTTAGTTGTCTTATATTAGTTTTATTTATATTTAAATAATTTATTTTTTAAAAATAAATTACTATATATTATATGTACATATATATTTTTAATTTATAAAATTTAAATATATTAAGAGGAATTTAATTTCCAAAGTGCCCCCATTTTTTTTATTTCTCATTGTTTCGCTTTTTACCCAATTTTTTATTTTTATGCAAAACAAATAAACCATTAAAATTATTTTTATTTCCTCAATTTAATTTAAAGATAAACAATATATTTTTTGATATTTTTTAATAAAATATTTTAAAGCTTTTTAAAAGATTGTTTTTTTTTCTTTATAAAAATTGTTAATTTTTATTTTATTTAAAAAAGTAGTAAATAAATAAATATATTTAATTTAAATATTTATTTTTTAAATAAATTTAAAGTTTTTATTTTCAAAAATATTTAAAAATATTTATTTTTATAAAATGTTGTGTTTTAATAAATATTTTGCAAAGTTTTTAATTATTTTTTTTTCATTTAAAGGTCCAATAATGCCAAAAAAAAAATTTGTCAGTTGGGTGCCAAAATAATTATTTTTATATATATTTATTTTTATTTCATTTCTCTTGGACATTAAAAAGTTTTCTTCTTATTTTTACTGAAATTAAATTTTTTTTTTTTGTTATTTTTTTTTCTTAATAAAAATAAACTTTTAATTCAAAATAGTACAATAATTGATTTAATTTTTTAATATTTATTATTTATTTATTTATTTATTCTTATAATATTTTTTTTTTAAATTCTTTTGCAAAATCATTTTTATGTATGTAATTGAGAAACAAAGAACGTTTGAAAGAATTTTTATAATTTAAGTCATTGACAGTTGGTTATAATAAAAGGGCAATAAATTTATATATATATTGTGGCATTAATACATACACCACTGAAAATAAAAAATAAAAGTTAAAAAATGGTTATAAATATAATTTAATTCTATTAAATAATCCTTTCATTTTTTATTTTATTTATTACTTTAAATATATTATCAATAATTTAATTCTTTTAAAAATAAATAAAAACAAAAATATGAAGTATTAAGTAGTTTTTATTTATTTATTTATTAAATAATAAAAATACTTTTATTAATTTTTTTAAAATTTTTTTTTTTTAATTAATTTAATTATTAATTTATATAATATTTTTTTTTTAATTTTTAGAAATAAATTTAAAATTTTTTTTTCTTTAAAAATATTATCTTTTAATAAAAAAAAATAAATTATATATAATTTTTTTATAATTTCCCTAAAGAATTAATAATTAATTTTTTAATTTTAAATGAAAGAAGTAAAATTAAAAGAAAGAAGAAGATATGAAGAAAATAAAAAAAAATAATAATTAAAAATATTAATTATTTATAAATAAAACAATTATTATTAATGATATTTTCTACATTATTTTGTTTGTTTTAATTTTTAATAATTTATTTTTTTTTTTTTTACTTAAAGTTTTATTGTTTATTAATTTTGGTTTATTTTTTGTTGTTAATGCTAGTAATCAAATGAAATTAATTCAAGATATTTTAGAATCTTATGATAGAAAAACTAAACCTACATGGGATAATAATAAAGTATTAAATAAATAATTTTTAAATTAAATAATAATTAAATTATTAATTAAATTATTTTTAATTAATAAATTATTTTATTTAAATTTTAATTAATTTATAGGCAATTAATGTTACTTTTTCAATGGATCTTTATCAAATACTTGAATTGGTATTAAATAATTATTTTTTAAATTAAATAATGTATTTAATGGTTTTTTTTGTTAAAAATTTTCAAAATTAGTCTAAAATTTAAGAAAAAAAAATAAAAGTCACGAAAGGAAATTTTAATTAAAAGAAACATTAAAATAACATAAAAATATTCCTAAATAAAATATTTTAAATAATAATAAAAATATATTTATATATATATATATAATTTTTTATTTTAAAGAATGAACCTCAACAATTTCTTTTATTAAATTCTTGGTATTTATTAAATATATTTTATTAAAAATAATTTTAAAAAAATATATTTAGGATAATAGAAAGATGGCATGATGAATTTCTTTATTGGAATCCTTTAGAATATGGTAATATAAAAGAATTAAGATTACCTTATGATTGGTAATTATTATTTAAATTATAATATTAAATTATTTTTTAAAAAAAGTATTTGGTTACCTGATACAACACTTTATAATTCACTTGTTATGAAAGTATTTATTTATTTATTTATTTATTAATATTTAAATTTAATTAGGATGATGATTCTCGTAGATTATTAAATGCTAAATTAACTACTAATATAACAAGAAAAGTAATTAAATAATTAAATTAATTATATTTAATTATTTAAAAGGCTGTTTTAGTTGAATTATTATATCCAACAATTTATAAATTTTCTTGTTTACTTAATTTACGTTATTTTCCTTATGATCTTCAAGAATGTACAATGACTTTTAGTTCTTGGACTTATGACAGTAAAGGTAAATAATTTTATTAAATTAATTAATTTAATTAAAAGGAATTGATTATTTACCTTATTCTGATAGTATTGGAACTTCAAATTATTTAGAAAATGAAGGATGGTTTGTTTTTTTTTTTTAATTTAATTTAATTATTAAATTATTTTTTAGGTATTTATTAAAAACAACAATTGAAAGAAAACAAGTTAAATATAGTTGTTGCCCTAATAGTAAATAATTTAAAATAAATAAATAATTTTAATTTTTAGATTATACATTATTAAAATTAGAATTGTAAGCAATTTATAAAAATAAATGATTGACATATGTACAATTTTTTTTAAAATTATTAAACAGTTGTTGTTATTTATTTTTAAAAGTACATAAATATTTTATTTAATAAATTTTTAAAATAAAATAATAATTTAAGATATCTAAGGCGAAAACCTCTATTTTATTTGATTAATTTAATTATCCCTACAGCAATTATTACTTTAATTGCCATTGTTGGATTTTTTACGTAAATTTAATTAATTATTTAATTATTTTATTTATTTTTTTTCAGTACATCATCTGCTAGTGGAATGCGTGAAGAAAAAGTATTAAAAATATTAAATATTTATTTATTTTTTCTTAAGGTATCACTTGGTATTACAACACTTTTATCAATGTCTATTTTAATGTTAATGGTTTTTATTTAAATATATATATAATTTAATATTTTCTTTATTTAAAAAAGGTTAGTGATCAAATGCCTACAACATCAACATTTATTCCACTTATTGGATGGTTTATTCTTGGAATGATTGGTTTATAATTAATAAAATAATATTTAATTAAAAAATTATTTTTAAAGGTGTTATAAGTATGGGAACACTTGCTTCTTCTTTTGTTATTGGTGTACAAAAAAGGTTTTAATTATTTTAATTATTTTATTTAATTATTTTATAGAGGAAGACTTGGTGAAAGATTAACTATTAGAGCAGTTAAAATATCAAAAATATTTGGTATTATTTCTTTTACTGAAGGTTTATTTTTAATTAAATACTTATTTTATTTAAAAAAAAATAGTTCCTTTACATTTACGAAAAGGTACAAAAGAATATTCAGATGCACCCCCTCCTTCAGATGCTTATAGAAAATCTATTAAATTAGTTAGAAATTTAGCTACTTGTCGAACAGATCAACAACAACAACATCCTCCTCTTCCTTCTTCTTCTTCTTTTAATCCAATATTTTTAGATTTTTCAATTTCAAATGAAGAAAATAAACAACAAAAAAAACATTCTTTTTTTAATCATTTATTTAAACAAAAAACAAAAAGTAATGGAATTTTGGGAAAAATTAATGAAGAAAAACAATTAAAAAATAAAATACCTACAGATAAATCTACTGAGCCTTTAGTTTCTTCAGAAATTAGTAAATAATTTAAATATTTATTAAAGAAATAATTTAATAAAATATTAAATATATTTAATATTTTATTATTATTTATATATAATTAAAATAATTAAAATATTTTTCCCAATTTTTATTAAATTTAATTTATTTTTTGATATAAATAATCAACAACAAAAATTAAAAATTAGAAGAAATACTTTATTTGAAGATAATACAATAAAAGATAATAAACAATTAAATAAACAATCTTTACCTTTAAATTTATCTTTAATTGATCAAAATGATGAAATTGATAGTCAAGTAAATTAAATATAAATTATATTTATTTATTTAAAGGCAAGTGAATTAATTACTCCAGTAATTCCAAATCGTTTAGCTAATGCTCAAATGGAAATTAGACAAGCTGTTGGAATTTTTAATGGTTTAATTAATTAATTAATTAAATTAATTTTTAAAGAAAATCTTCGTCTTAGTCGTCAATTAGCCCAAAAAGAATATGAATGGTTAGCTACTATATTAGAGGTTTTATTTATTTTTTTTTAATATTTAATTTAATTTTTAAGCGTTGTTGTTTTATTATTTTTGTTTCAATATTTTTATGTCTTTCATTTGGAATTAATTATATTGGTAATTAATTAATTAAAATATTAAAAATTAATTTTTTTTTAAAATAAAGGTTTTCTTCATTGGGGAAATCCAAATTTAGCTTTTGATAATTATAATAATGATAATAATTAATAATTATTAAATAATACAAATTAATTATTTTTTTATACAAAATATTTATATTTTATTTAAATGATTTATAAATCACAAATAATTATTTTTTAATTTTTATTTATTTATTTTTAAATATTTTTTATTTCTTTTTATTATATAATTTTTTGATATATTTACATTTTTTTTTATTCTATTTCGCTATTTTTGTTCTCTAATATTTCTTTTTTTTTTAATAATTTAATTATAAATATTATTATTTTTTTCTTCATATTATTAATTAAAGTTTATAATTCCAAAAATATTTATTTTATTTTAAATTAAATTAATTTAATTATTAGATTTAATATTATGCCTTCAATTATTTTTTTAATTATTTTTAACATTTTTACTTGCCTTACTGTTCAATATGAAGAACAAATATATAACGGTATGGAAATTATTTAATTTTAAAGTATTTATATATAAATTCAAACATTATTTTATTTTATTGAAGTACAAATGTTTGAATATAAATATTTAAAAAATTTATTTTTTTCTAGAAGATTTTAAATTGGAACAATCATCATCATTTAAAGAAGAAATAAATAATAAAGAATTTATATTAAATAATAATTTATATAAAAAAGAAAATAAAACAAAAAGAAGTAATAATAAACAAATATATTCTTCTTCTTTTGAATATCCTTTACAACAAGAAAATAATAATAATAAAGAATTATTAAATATTTGGAATAATACAATCAATTTAAATTTTAATAATTTTCAAATATCAACTGTTCCCTTAATGAGACTTACAAAGTAAATTTAAAAGAAATTTAAAATAAAATATTTAAAAGTTTTTATTTTAACATTTTTTTTAGGGATATTTTGGCACCTGGACGATATGGTAAATTAAGTAAATTTTTGTTTAAAATATTATTTTTTTTCAAATAAAAGATATTAGAGTTCGTCCTGTAAATAATCACTCAAAACCTTTAAAAATATATATTTCAATGAGTCTTTATCAAATTATTGATGTTAATGAACCTGCACAAAATATTAAAATGAATGTTTGGATGATACAAAAATGGAAAGATGAAATGCTTCATTGGGATCCTAGGTAATTTAAATATAAATTAATATGTACATAAAAGACAATAATATTTTAATTTTTTTAGAGAATATGATATGATTAATAATACAATTTTACCACATGAAGTTTTATGGATACCTGATACTTATTTATATAATTCTGTTGTTATGAATGTAAGTAAATTAAATTAAATTATAAATACTTTTTAAAAAGCCTGAAGAAACAGAAAGATATATGAATATACGTGCTGATTCTCTCTTTTGGGAAAGAAAAAGAGGATCAAATATGTCATTTCTATATCCTGCAATATATACAGTTACATGTCGTTTAAATATTAGGTATTTTATTTTTTTTTAAAGTTTATTATTTCCTTCAGGTATTTCCCTTATGATCAACAAAATTGTACTTTAACAATTTCATCATGGACTAATAGTAAATCAGCACTTGATTATTATGCTGATCACGAAGTTAATCTTGCATCCTTTATTCCTAATGAAGAATGGGATGTAATGTCTTTTAGAATTTTTCGTCATGAGGTAAAATCTTTTTAAAAAAATTATCCTTCCAATAATTAATTAATTTATCTAAACATTAAATTCTTTAGCTTCAATTTATTATTCTTTAAAATTATTTTTAATTTTAAGTATAAATATGCCTGTTGTCCAGAACCTTGGGTAATTTTAGAAGCTTCAATAGTTATTAGACGAAAACCTTTATATTATGTTATTAATTTAATTCTACCAACTTCAATAATTACTTTAGTTGCAATTACTGGGTTTTTTACCCCTGCTTCAACAGCAGATGATCGAACAGAGAAAATTAATTTAGGGATTACAACTTTATTAGCAATGTCTATTCTTATGCTTATGGTAAAAATTTTTATAATTTTTGTTTAATAAAATAAATAAAAATTTTAAAAATAGGTTAGTGATCAAATGCCAACAACGAGTGAATTTGTGCCTTTAATTGCATGGTTTTATCTTTCTATTATTATTGTTAGTAATTTTTTAAATAAATTTTTCTTTTTCAAATTTTTTAGATAATTTCTATAGGAACATTTTTAACTAGTGTAATTCTATCAATCCAAGGAAGGCGTCAATATGGTCAATTACCTTCTTTATGGATTAGATATTTATTTTTTGTTAAAATTTCAAATTTCCTTTGGTTAGCAGTTCCTCCCCCTTTAATAACATTATGGGATGAATTAAATGATCATCCTCTAATTACTAAAAGAAGAGTTTTAACTGAACGATGTGCAAAAAATGAAC
The DNA here is from genome assembly GCA_036172905.1 of Meloidogyne graminicola. NCBI lineage: Eukaryota > Metazoa > Nematoda > Chromadorea > Rhabditida > Meloidogynidae > Meloidogyne > Meloidogyne graminicola. The sequence goes on along the minus strand of JARPZY010000001.1, from coordinate 1,084,007 downwards.
AACGTCGCTTAAGTAAATCTTTAAGAAATAGTCTAAAACAATCAATTAAAGAAAGTAATCGAAGTAAAGCTCCTTCACTTGCTTTAGGTTATAATTTAAAATTATTACTTTATTTTTTGCCTAAGATTATTTTCTAAAATAATACAAAAAGTTATTCTTTTGTATAAAAAAATACATTTATTATTAATGATTTATTGTCTTTCATTTTATCGTTTAGGTTCTTTTATTGTCCAACCAAGCCCTGATAACTTGAATGGTATTGATCATCAACAACAAAAAAATTCACCAATTAACTCAACAAATACAATAAGCAGTCGAGCTAAAAAGAATTGGCTAAGAGTTAGTTCACTTATTAGTAGAAAAAGTGATCAGGTTTTTCTGATTTGTTTTTCTAAATAAAAAATATTTTAAAGTCTGATAAAACTGCTACTAGCTTTAAATCACAACAACCTATTACAGATTTAAATTTAAATATAATTTCTTCACGTCGAAGTTCTGAAGCAGTTATTAATTGGGAAAATGCAATTGATGGTCTTGGAGTTGTATCTCCCAGAGCAAGTGAGAATACATTAATTTAATTAATTAATGAAACAAAAAACTTTTCTTACCCTTTATCATTCCCATTCCCAATTTATCAATTCTAATATTGTTTTTAAGTGTATCAAATACTAGTCAAAAACAGGGTTTATATATAGGTATATAAAAATTTTGTTCATTTAATAAAAATCAAATTCACTTATCTCTCATTTTACTATATACAAGCCAGGATAGACAAAGAAAACTTTTCTTAAATTTATAGATTATATTATTTTTTAATTAAAGAAGAATTACAATGTGATGCAACTCGTCCTCCTTTAGCTAAATCTAAAAAAGGAAAAAAGCGTGCTTCTATAGCAGCTGAAGTTAATTTAATGAAAATAAAAAGGCAATGTTCTTTAGAATGGGAATTTCTTGCTACAATATTGGACCGTTTATTTTTAATTGTTTTTGCATTTACAACCGTAAATTAATTAATTTTTATTTAAATAAAATATTTATTTAAAGTTAATTGTAACACTTGGAATGATGATAACTGGTAGAGTAGCTCAATGGCAATATGAACAAGCAGCTAGAGAAATAGGTTAAAAATATACATAAAAAAAGTTTTAAATTTTAATTCACTTTGCATATATTTTTTGTTTTAATTTTTATAAATATTTTAAATCTTTAAATAAAAATTATATCTATATCATAAGCATCCTCTTTGACTTCCAAAATACATGTTTTTTTTTTAATTATTTAAAATTATAATGTAGTATATTATAATACATACCAATAAATTTTAGTCAAATTATTTAAAAATTAATTTATAAATAAGGATGTATATTAATTTTTTTTAATTAAAAATATTCAAAGTTGCAAAAAAAATACTATATAAAAGAAATATTTTTTAATTTAATTCAACATCTACAAAGTCAATATTTCATAACTTCTACATTATTAGGCAATGAGTTCCTTCTATAATTCTTTGCTTCGTCCTGTCAATTGGGCCAAAAATGTAATTAATTTTCCTTTTTTATTTTTCTCGCTATATTTAATTCTTTGTTTACAGATTGTTTTAAACAATTCCGATGATCAAATTGAAAAAATGCGCGGTGGGGATGAGGATGATGAAGAACAAGGAGGAGAGGAAGATAACAATGAGGAGAGTATCCACAGTGACGAAGCATCGAGTGGACAGAGTGAAACAAATATTAGTGATTCAGATTTGAGAGCGAGCGACAGCCTTTCGGGAAGTGAGCAATCGGATGAAAATGTTTCGCAAAATGGGAAAAATGAAGAAAGCAACACCGGAGGAGAGGTAATTGTTTAAATTAACATAAGAATTAATTAGAATAATTATATTTTTTGAAGATTGGTAGTATTAGCGACATTGCTTCGAGCGTGGATGAGCTTCCACCTGGTTTTTATTCGTATAATTAATAAGAAAATGCTTCTTAATAGATTTACGATCTACACGCTCTGCTCGTGCTCGTTCTCCTCCTCCTGTGGAGCCTGAAGCCGTTACTCCTCCTGGTTTGTATATAATTATTGAACAAAATAAAATTATTATATAGATCTGGTTTCTACGCGTTCTGCTCGTGAAGTTTCGCCACCTCCAGGAGATTCTAGAGTCATAACTGCACGAGTGGTGTCCAACACCAATACGAATATTCAGGTGCCACCTGTAGTGAGACATAAAATGTGGGATAACGAAGAGAGCGACGTTATTACGGCAAGGGTTGTTCAAAGGTTGTTTGAGGGAATCTTACTATGATTAATTTTTGATCAATTTAGTGAAGAGAACTTATTGGCAAATGTTAAGCCATTCAAATGTTGATATGTTCTTCGATTGGATTGTATTCGTTGTTGGTAAATTGTTAGAAGAAAAATATAAATGTTTAGTATAAAAAATGTTAATTATTATCTTTCCCCCTTATATAGAACATATATACACATATATTGTATGTATTTTATATGTAATGATAATAAAATATGTATTGTTGTATTTTCACTTAATTTGAAGTAAATATTTGAATAAACGAAGGTCTAATTTTAAAAAATATAAGGTACAGGTTATTTAGCTCTAAAATCTCTAAAAGAGTAAAAGCTATTAAAAATCTTACTCGTGCAATGAAATATCTATTTGGGGAATATCACTTGAGAGACAAAACCCTTATAATCCAGGATGTGTTAGGTAAAGGAGTAAGTCTACGAAATGCCAAAAAATCAAAATGCTGGGAAGGTAAAAAAATATGGTCGAAAACCCGCCAGAAAATCGAGTTTTTGACAAAATTTAGGTTCTTAACCATAACCTTTTTTCTAGTTGATTTATAATTCAGATTTTTTGAAATTTTGTAGAAGACCTTCTGCTCTATCCAATGGTACCAAATAAATCTGAAAATAACAAGCCGTTCCTTTAAAAATGGTCGGCGCTCAAATGATATATTGCTCAATTGGATTTTGAAGGAATATCAAAATCCATAAATTCTAATAGTTTCTCAAATTAAATTAAAATCTTATAGAATATATATTTAATTAATACATATGTATGTATTTTTCATATAAATATAACGTTCTAATCTCAAATTTAATCCTATAATTCAGGAGTTTTTTTTCTTACATTTTATTCTTTTGATTCATCATTTCTCGATTGATAAATTTTTTAGATAAAATAAATGTAAATGTCTGAAAATTTGGAAAAACTGACGAATAATTCGAAAGATTGGACTCTCAAAGATGATATTGAAGTAATTAATAATATAAATCTTTATTCAATTCTTTTTTTTAGTTAAAAAATATACTTCAAGAATACTCACATAATTTAATTAAAACGACTAAGGAAATAAATGATGGAACTGAATCTTTAAATGATAGTCTTTGTAAGATTGATATTAGATTATCTAATATAAATAATAAATTAAATTATGCAAAGATGAAAAGACTTATTGATGAGGTTTATTTATTAAGATATATTTTTTAAAAGTTTTATAGAAGGTTGATGATATTTCTCTTGATAGTCTTTTGCAAAAAAATCAAAGGTTAATTAACGAAAAAAAGGTTTTTTTGGTTAATAATTTAATAATTTTTATTTTAGAATCAAACAAAAGAAGAATTTGAACAACATACAATACGAACAATTTCTTCTTCTATTATGAAAGCTTTTCAGAAAATTTCTGAAACGTCCATTCCAGATTCTAATGTTATTTTGAATTCCGATCCTCTTGATCCATGTAGTAATTCTTTATTGAATAATTCTGTTTTCACTAATATTGAAATGGAAAAATTTGTCAAAATTTGTAAATTGCCTCCAATTATTGGATCAAAGGAATCTTTTAATTATTTAAACAGTGGAAAAGACAATAAAAAAAATATTAATAGTTATTCTTTTAAAAAGTTTTATTTCTTTTTGTCCATTTTATTTTTTTATTTTAGTTCTAAGCAAGTTACTTCATTTAAAGAAGAAGATGTCCAATCAACTTCTTCTGGTCGTTCTATTCCTCCTCAAGATCCTAATGCTGGGCTTAATCAGAACAATATATTTAACCAAATGGCTTTAAAAATAGCAGAGAAACGAAGAGAAGTTGGGATTGAACAAGTTATTTTTTGATTTTTCTATTTTTATTTAAAAAATATTTTTGAAGGAAAATTCTGAAAATTTTTCTCAAAAATTATTATTAGAAAATTCTGGTAAAACTAGCAATACAAGTCCATCTTTATCTTCTTTAAGTTATGAAACTTCAACAAGTTCTCGTCCAATTAATGTTTTATAACTTTATTGTTTTATAAATATTTTTTAATTTAGGGACAAAAATCAAATAATATAGTTTATTCAATTGATGAAAAAATAATTGATAATTCTTCTCTTAATTCTTTAAAACAAACCGAGATTGTCAAAAATACCATTAAAGTTTTACCAAAGAATAGAGACGATGAACTTTTTTCTACTACAGAAAGTGATGATTCTGAAGATAATTTAAGCATTACTTCTAATAAAACAAAAAAATCTTTTACTTTAAATGATCAGAAAATATATCAAATTAAAGATGATAAATTTAGTAACCTTTCAAATTCAGCATGTTCAAAGGTTATTATTTAAAAAGTAAAAGTTTAAAAAAATTATAGTCTAAAGTAGAGAAACTCAGCTCTACTTCTTCTTTAGCACATTCCAACAATCAATTGCCCAAACAAGATAAACCATCGGAGGTATCTAAGTAATATTTTTTAAATTCCCCATTTTAAGTATTTATCTACTTTTGCTAAGGTTTCAGACAGTAACAAGAAGGAGTGCAATAAGGTGAAGGAGTTTTCATCCAAAAATGCTGAATTATTTGGTTCTGTTAATGTTAAAGGTTTAATTGCTCAAATTGGGAATAAAATTCCTATTCACCTTCCTGATGAAATTATTCAAAAAGAAATTGAACCACAAAATAAAACAGATGAAGAAAAAGAAAAACCTTTAAAAGCAGCAGAACAATTGGAAATTTTAAAGGTTTTTTTTATGATCATTTTTTATTTTTATTTTATATTTAAGGGAAGAGCTAAAGGTCCATCTGCTCGAAGAATTCCAACAAATTTTGGTTTAAAATTACAGACAAATACTTTAGTTGATAATCATAATGAAAATAAAATAGAAGATAAAAAAAGGGTTGAGGTTTTAAATAATGAACCAAAGCAAATAAAAGAAATAGAAATACCAAAACAACAAACAATGTTATCAAAAAATGATCAACCGTTTAAGTCATCTTTAATATCTAGTAATAAAACTTCAACCGCAAAAATAAGTCTTTCAATTTTTTCTTCAAGTAGTGATGATGATTTTGATTTAAATATTAAATCAAACTCTTCACAAAGTAGTAAAATTGTGAAAAAACAACAACAAATAGATTTATCCAAAACAAAAGTTGATGAATCTATTCTAGAAAAAAAAACTCAAACTTTAGGAAAACAATACAAACCTGGTAAAACAATAATTGCTAAAAAAATTTATTTTTAAATTTTCAGAAATATCAAAACAAAGAAAAGGCCTTTTTGATGATTCTGACTCCGATTTTTGATTATTAAAATAAAATGCTCATTTAATGCTTTCTATTCTGCTTTACCCAAAAAATAGTTAGATTATTATTATTCATGATTTAAATATTTTGTGATAATTTAACACGGGAAGTATATACACATATGCATATGTATTATATATTGATTTATATATTCTATTAATAATTTTTAAAGAGATTTGTTAATTTTATTTAATTAATCCGTTTTTTGTACTGTTTATTTATTTATTTAATTTTCTTTTAATACATACAAAACATTTACATTCTAATTTAAAATTATTTTTTGGGAAAACTCCAAGGACGATTTAACGATTACTGATCATGGTTCATCAAACCGGTTTTTTTTCTATTATTTTGTTCCTCCATACTTTTTACTAAGCTTGTAATTTTTACAAATGCTATTGTATTCATTGGTCCATGCAACAAATCTGTATTCTGGAATTTTAACAAATGGAAAGTATGCTCACAATTTGCTATATAAGCCGGTTATTCTGTTTAAAGGTTTTCTTTTTCTTTATAAATTAAATTGTAATGTGGCCATGCGGTATGATCTTTGGTCATCTCAGTTAGGAAAAAAATTTTCAGTTTTTTATGATGGTTTAGCTATTCTGTGTATATTTATACAAATACTTTTCCTTTCTACCATCTTTTTTTTTTTTACAAGTGATCAGTAATATTTTTAATTTTCCTGAAATTTTATTAAGAATTTTATTTTCAATATTATTCTAAGATCTACGTATTATACTACATATTTTAATCAAATTTAAATCATTTCTCTTTTTCAACTACATATGTATGTTCAAAAATCGCAACTTTCTAAAATTGTCATCATTTTTTTTAAAATTACTTCCTCTGACCAATCGATTCTTTTCCTCTCAAAATTTCTCCATCAAGTTTCCTAATTCTTTCATTCTATGTATATACATATTACTCAATTCCTTTAAATTCCGAAAAAATGGTTTACACCTTCTTCTCTTCATATTTTTCTCCAACCTTTCGTTTACTCATTTCTCCAATATATGAAAAAATTGTAATAGGCAGCCATTTTTTTTTATTCCTCTCTCGACAATGAAAACACAAGAATGAAAACGAAGAACATACTACTTCATATATTCACTTCTCATTTAATTTTAATCCAAAACTACATACATAATACTATGTATGGATGTTTTTATTATTTCTTTTAGAAATATGCATATTACTGTTCAGTTTAACATTTGATATAGGTTTTGTTTAATAAAGTTGTTAACTCAACTAAACACAATTTCGACTAACAATAAGACCTACATATTAACAATTATTTCACTAAATTTTGTAACTTATTTTCTTTTAGCTTATTATAAACATTTTGAACTCTTTTACTATTTTTTAACACAGTATTGTTCAACCTATGGTTTAGATGAATTGGGCTGGAGATCTGAGTAGTTTTTTTATTCTCATCTATCAATCTTTTCTCTCAACATGCATACTATGTTGGGTTTCAAGAATTTTTTAAGATAATTCACTGACCATTTTAATTTTTGAAAAGGAAGAATTTTTTCTTTTGTTTTTTTTGACATATATACAATTCAGGAGTGGCGCTCATCCCTGAAAATACGAGATTCACGAGATACTAGATTTCGAAAAACATGAGAACGATACGAGACTCCAAAACTCACGAAATACTAGATGAACGCCACCCCTGATACAATTGTGTTGCTAACTTCGTCTGTCGGTTTTTTCTTTATCAAATATTTCCCCTACATACTTATTTGGTCAGCAGGCCTTTTTCTCATTTATTTTATTTTGTATTTTTTACATTATTCCTAATTGTTAGCTAAAATTTTGTTTGCTTTTAGCTTAGACCATGTTGCATTCATTTGTCTTATATATTTTTTATGTAATGAAATCAAACCCTTCAATATTGCTGTTTTTTGATCTTCTAATCAAATCTAATGAAAGAAAGAAGCTTTTTTGTCAATGAGAATTTATTTTAAAATCCCTAACCTTAAAATAAAATTTCTAATAAATCACCAACTATTCTTTTACTAATTGAAATATTGCTAAAACATTCGAATTTTTAATTTTTTACTTTCAATTGAACAATTTATTTATGTAATTAATACGCAATAGTAACTATTTATTTTTTTAGATTTTTTATTTAAAATTTAAATAATTTTCTTACAACAAGAATTTAATCTTTCAATTATTTTTTCTTAAAATTCCAGCTACATATTTCTAATTCTTTTATTCCCTCAAGATGACTAATGTCCAGCCTTAACAAAGAATGGATGATTCATTTTATTTGCTGCCTCCAGAGTCTTCTTTTATTTTTTATTAAATTTTTTATTCATTTTCCCTAATTTTTGTCCAATTTAGAAATATTAAGTCACATTTTTATTTTAAAAATTTATAACGGATGTCTGGGTATTTTGTTCTATAATAAATTTACTTTCGGTAATTCTACATAATATGTAATATTTAAATCTTAATTTTTAGAGGCAACTGGATTTATGATGAAATATAATTTTGCTACTTTATACAACTAATAAAAGGTAATCTAATTTTATCTTTAGAATAGTTTCAATGAATACTTAGCAAATTTTTTTTCTACAAATATTTTTCTTAAGTTTGGGAAAGTTTCATTTATATAGTGCAAACTGCGCTCTTATTCTACAATGTTTTTCATTCTATTTTTTTTTTGATTATTGGTTACTAAAATATTTTATTTTTCATCGTCAAGTATGGTCGATGATTTTAAAATAAGTAAACAACAAAATAAAGAAAATTACTTTTACACAATACATCACTCGTATTTATTGAAATTATCTACCTAAGAATTAGGGAAAAGTTAAATTTAGAATGTTAAAAATCCAAGCTAATCTTATGTTAAAAAATTCAAAATTACTTTTTGCTCGTTGGTCCCTTCTTTTTTAATTTTGTCCCAACTTCAATTTCGAGACCACCAATTTATGCTTCTCTTGTTAAACATAATTCTTTACTATTTTCACTTCACATGTCCTTTTCTCTTATCGACAACAGCAGAGAATTTAAAGGCCAACATTTAAACATTCAAATACAACTCCTAACCTCTTTCTCTCTTTTATTTTCTTTCATCATTTTTAGTATTTCTCTCTTTTCATTTTTATTTTTCTTATTCTACATCATTTTCTTGTTTAATTTGTCTGTTCGTGCCTGTCCGTCCCTATCGCCCGAAATTAGGACACATGACCATTCGTTTATAAGTGGTCAGCAGACTTGAGAAAATTAGAAAAATATAGAAATATCTACATAATGTCAATATATGGTGTTGAAATATCCTGAATATATTTCTAACAAACAAAATTTCTAAAATAACAATGAGGATTGTTTAAAATTTTGAAATATGTATGTAGTTGTTCTTTTTCTAATTTAAATAAGTTGGACTAAAAATTTGTTAATTAACAATAGGAATATTGTGAATCTCTCTTGATTTTTTCATTCAAACTTCACAATATCCAGTATCAAGATAAAAAATTTTTTTATATTACATACTATGCTTTAATATTTTTTTCTCTTCCTTGCTTGCGCAATTCAATTCCTCGTTGTTTGGCTAACTGCCAAAAGCTTTCTTGTGACTATCACTCTCTCATTTTTCTTTTCATCTTTTCCTTATTACAATTATTAATCTTTTTTTCTTTGGTCATTTTTTACCTATATCTATATAAATTTTAATTATATTCTTCTTTTCCGGTAAAAAATGTATAGGATAATCATTTTTTAATCTTTTGACCTTCCGATAATATTTATCTTAAAACTATTTTTGGTTTACATAATTTTTTACTTACTAGATTTATAGAAAAGTATTAAGTATTATTTTATTAATTTTTGTTTATTCCGAAAATTTCATTAAAATTTCATTGATTTTAAGCTTCATAACTGCAATTTTCCTTTGGGCGGGTTTTGGCAGTGGGCCAATGGTTCCTTTTAGGCACAGTTCCCTCATCATTCTCTTCTTTCTTTTTCATCCTTTTTCCTCTCTTCTTGTCCACTCATCTGGTCAATGGCGCTTGGTTATAACTTCACCTCGTGCTTCGTCCTCCAGACTGTCTTTATCCCACTGATTTTTCATATTATTGTTCACTTTGCTTAAATATGTAAACCTGAATTTTATAGAAATTTTATGAATATTTTTTTCTTCGATTTCGGTTTTTTTAGAATTTCAAGCTTTAATGGTTCTTTAATGTCTGGAATGGCTTGGATTTTTAATTTGTTCCGTATATGTAAAAACAAAACATTTTGATGTAGAATAAAATTTTTCTAAATCATTTTTCTCTGAAACATTGATTTTAAAATCTTTGACCATTAAGACTACTGTTTTTATTTAATCAATTAATCATTTTATTTATTTTATTCGTTCAAAGCCCCCGGTTCTTGATCAAAACTCTCTGACTGGTCAACCCGTAGATCCGAACTAGTCTCTTAAGTCCGTTCTTGCAGATTCAGAACAGACTGCATTTGGGCAGACTGGCTCGGCGTTTCGGGTGGATTGGTTAGATGAAAGTTTTTTGTTCTTTTTTTTTTCTCTTAAAAATTTTAAATATTACTAAAAATTATTTTTTATTTACTACAAATTTACGACATACATAATACAACAATACTAAACAACGATTAATAATTGAAATTATTTTATTTGAAAGTTGGAATAAAAAAATATATAAGATTGTTAAGAGGGGAAGGGGTGTGGATATTTTATGGTTTTGGAGATTAATTTTGATCACCTTAATATAAAACAAAGATTTACTGAAATTTTTCTTAAAAATTAGAATCAAGAGAAAGGATTTATTAAAAGAATTATTTAATTTGTATATTTACATAAAAATTTAATTTGAGGCGAGATGTTTATGTTGAGGTAGTAGGTTGTATAGTTAAGAACAGTATCAGTTGGAGTAACTACCGCAGCCTGCTCACTCGGCAATTACATTTTTGCCAAAAAAAAATATATAAAAATGATATTCTTAATCATTTTAAATTCTCTATTAAAAGAGCGCAGTTTGCATTAGGTATTTGATAGAAATTTACCTGTTTAATATTATATACATACTTTTAAATTACAATTGGGTTAAGCATTAAAATAATTGTTTGAATATATGTTTAAGAATTTATAAAATTGGAATGGTGATTTAATTTAAATATTTTTTTTATTTACATTTTGGAATTAAATGTTTTAATAAACAAAATTTTGTTAATAAAATAATTGTTGAATTTATATGTATGTATTTGTATAAATATATTATTGGAGAAATTTAATAAAACAATTCTTCAAGATTGAAAAAAATACAATTTTTATCTATATAATATTTTAAATAAACAAAAGTCTAAATAATGAAAAATTAAATTTATTTAAAAAATATAAAATATATTATGTTAGTACATTGATAAATATTGAAAAATATTTTTGGCAAAACTTATTAAATTTTTTAAACAATTATATAATTTTCAATTATTAAATTAAATAATATTTGGAATTGAACTCAATATCAGGTCAAATAGATCTCGACCAATTCTGAAGATTTAAATAATTAATTTAGTTAATATGTACAACAGTTACAATTCTAGTTTATCGAATATTTTAATCTAAAATAATGATTGTTTTTTTTAGAATAAAATAAATAAATTAAAATAATTTCAAAATTTATAGAAATGCATAAATGATTTATTTAAATAAATATTCTGAATATTTAATTAATTTTAAATTAATTTTGTTCTAAATTGTATTTAAATTATTTTCTTCAATTAAAAAATTATTTTTTCACATATACATTTCTTAAATAATGAATGATATTGCAATTCTCTTTTTTTCATTCTTGCCTCTAATCTAATAAATAAATAAATATTATTTTTTAATTAATTATTTTATATTTAAATTAATTAATTAATTACCTAAAAATTTTTTTAATAAAATTATTTTTATTATTTTCTTCATTTTTATAAATTCCCCAATAAAATTGTGTATATTCTTCATAAAAAGTTTTAAGTTTTTTTCCAATTTCAATAATATTTTTGTTTAAAATTGAAATATTCCAATAATGATTACCAGCAATTTTTAAACGTTTTTTAATACATTTATTTATTTTTTTATTTATTTTATTTATTTTACTTTCCCAACTAATACTATAAAAAAGTTTAAATTAATTTTAATAAATATTTTATTTAAAAAACAAATTATGTACATATTTTTTAAATTAAAATAAATATTTATATTTAATTAATTTATTTAAAAATTATTTTAAATTAATTTTTTATTTACTTTTTTTGTGAACGTTCCCAAAAAAATATTCCAATAAAATTAGCTAATAATTCATTTTGATTAGAATTATTTCCACCTAATTCACATTGTTTTATTATTTTTGGATCATTAATTATTAAATTTAATATATTTTCATTATTTATACATTCTTTTAAATTATTTTTAATTTTTTCAATTTTTTCTTCAATAAAAGGTAATGAATTATTAAAACTATTCAAAAGAATTTAATGAAGAAGAAGAAGAAGAATTTAAAGAATTTTTATTAAATAAAAAGTTTTTTAATTCTTTATCAAAATTAAATTCTAAATAAATGAATAAATTATTTAATTAATTAATTTACCTGAAGAATTTAAATTAAAAATTAATGAATAAAAAGTAATTATTATAAATAATAATAATATCATTTTATTTTAAATTTATTTTAAAAAATAAATTTATTTATTAAAATATTAATAATAAAAAATTAAATTCTTTTATTTTTTTTAATAACTTTAAATAATAAATAAATAAATAAATATGTATATATATTTCCTTAAAATAATTACATAATAATATCTTTTGCCCTTTCTTTTAAAATATAAAATAATATTTTTTTAAAAATAATATTATTTCATAAATTCTTTTTTTTTTTTAATTTTAAAATTATTAATTAAATTATTATTTAATTTAAATAATTTATTTATAAACAAAATACTAAATTTTATTCAATTTTAAAGACAAATATTTTTGAAAATATTTAATTTTTATTTTTTTTTAAAATTCAAATAATTATTTTTTAAAAATAAATTCTTTTCATCTTTTTCTTTTTATTTATTTATTTTCTTTTTTCATCAAAATATTCAGGTGGTGGTGCTGATCTTTTTCCAAGTGATTGACCAGCTAAAGAATCAAAATAACGTTTAAATGGTGGACGTAATGCAAGGATTGGTTGATGAATTGATGGAAATTGTGGAGGTTGTTGTCCAGATAAAAGATTTGAAGCCAAAGAAGAATCAGGAATAAAAAAACGCTTCAAAATAATTAAATTTAAATAATTATATTTTTAATATTTTACCGAAGGAAAATCATTTAAATGTCGACCAGGATATGCAAAACAATTTGCCAATAAAATAAAAAATATTGAGAGAATAATTGAATAATTATTAAATAACATTTTAATTTAAAAGATAATTCTTTTTTGTTAATTAAATTTACTAAAAATTAAAAAATTATTTTAATAATTTAAAAAATAATTAATTAAAATAAATATTTTTGAATTATATAAAACTTAAAAATATTTATATTTAAATACTAAATATCCATAAAATTAATGAAAATTTTCTATTTTTAAAAAAGCTATATTTATATAACAAAAAATTAAATAAAAAAGGGCACAGATTGTTGCATAAAATTAATATATAAATATATTCAAAATAACAATTTTTGGTCAAATTTGGAAATAAAAAAAATAATACATATTATTAAAATAAATATATTAAAGTAAATAAAAAAATATATTTTAATAAATTAAATAAATAAATAATTAAAATTAATTTTTAAAAAATTAATATAAGAGGTAATAATTAATAGTATTTATTTTTAAATAAAACTTTTAAAAGTTTTAATTAATTACAAATAAAATTGAAAGAAAAAAAAAATAAAAAAAAAAAGATATTTACATTAAATTCTACAATAGAATTTATTTAATTAAATATTATAATGTAAATTTAAATTAATAAAAAATATATTAAAAATAAATAATATATATATATAATATTATTTTAAATATAAAAATAAATATTTATTTTATTTTTTATTTCATTGGGGAATTTTTTAAAGTTTAAAAAAGTGGTTATATCTATATGTAAGCAATTTATTTGAAAATAAAATAAAAATTAAATTAAGAAATAAAATAAAATATTTAAGGGGAAAAAAGGTAATTTAATTAAACTTTTTATTGAATATTAAATTATTTTTAAATAAATAAAAATTAAATAAATATTTAATTAATTATTTAAATATTTTTATTTAAATTTAAAATAAATATATATTTTTAAATAATTAATTATAATAAAAATAAAAATATTAAATTAAATAAATATAAAAAATTATTTAAATATTTTTATTTTTATTAAATTAAATATTTATTTAAAAACGTAAATAAAATAATTAAATTAAAAAAAAATATACACTCCCCAATAAAATTAATTTTAAATTTAATTTGTCATTTTTACGCCTAATAATAATTATTTTGTAAAAGTTAATTATTAAATAATAATGATTAAAATTAAATTAAAAAAGTTACTGTAAAATAAAATTATTTAAAATTATAAATAAAAAAAAAATATTTAAATAAAAATTTAAAGTTTATTAATTATTTAAAAATTATTTTAATATTTAAAATAAATAATAAATTACAATTAAATATTAATTTTATTAAAAAAAAATAATATTTAAATTATAATATTCTTTTGTTTTATTTAAAAAAAAAAATAAACAAATAAATTTAAAATTCAAAAACCAATTATTATATATATTTTTTTATATTTTATTTTTAAAAATAAAATTATTTATTAAAAAAAAAATAATTTAAATTTTTAAAATTAATTAATTAATTAATTTATTTTATTATTTTTTTAAATTAATAATAATAAATATTTTGACCTTATTTTTTAAGAATTAATCTTTTTTCCTTTTTTTTTTCAAAATATTTTATAAAATTGTCTCTTTACAATATATATATATTTAAATCCAATTTCTTAAAAATAAATCCAATCCAAAACGGTTCGTTGCTCTTTTATATATTTTATTAAAGAAAATCATTTAAAAAAAAGGAAATAAAATAAAAAATAAAAAAAGAAGAAGAAATATATTTAGATAATTATTTCTAACAAAAAGTCCTTGAAAGAAAAGATTTTTAGTAGAAAATAATAATAATAATAATAATAAAAGGTATATATATTTATAAACAACATTTTTATTTAAAATATAATTTTGATTATTTAAATTTATTTATATAATATATATTAATTTAATTTAAAAAAATATATTAATTAATTAATTATATATTTTTAAAAAATAAATAATTTAATTTAATATATTAATTTATTTATTTTAATTATTTTTTGTTTTAAATTATTTAATTTAAAATATAAAAAATTTAAATAAAATTTTAAATTATTATATTTAAATATTTTTGTTATTTTTATTATTTTTAAAACCTTTTTCTAGAAATAATATTTAAATAAATAAATAAAAAAAAAAAGAGAATATAAATATTGAATATTTAAAGATGTTAAAAATTAAAAAATAAATTTAAATAATAATAGATATATTTAATTTTATTTTATTTTATTTAGAATTTTTAAATAAAAAATATATTATATAATAATAAAAAAATGTTAAATTATTATTATTTATTAACTAATAAATATAAAGGTTTTAATTAATTATTTAATTAATTAATTTTAATTAATTTTTAAGATATTTATTTATTATTTTATTTATTTATTTACCAAATTTATATTTAAATCAATTATTAAATAAAAATAATACAAAAATAATTAATTTTATTGTTATTGCTACAATTAATCAAAATATTGAAGAAAAACAAAAAATTAATCAAATAAGTGAAAATGAATTAATTAAAAGGTTTAAAATTAATTATTAATTTAAAATATATTAATTAATTTAGAATATCAATACAAGAAGAAAAAGAAGAAAATAATAATTTTAATTTTAATAATAATAATTTAATAATAAATAAAAGAATTATTAGTAAACGTCATAAAATTAAACAAAGAAAAGCTAAATTAAAATGGGAAAATGAAATAATTAAAAATTTAAATAAAAATTCAAAAAAATTAAAAGAAGAAAAAGAAGAAGAAGAAAATAAATTAATAATTGTTTGGCGTTTATTTAATTTATGTAGTAATTCTTTTATTAAAATTAAAAGAAAAAAAGTTTTAGCAAAAAATGAAGAAAAAGAAGAAAATAAATATTTAAGTAATTATAATTAAATTAAATTAAATTTAATTAATTTAGGTTATTTTTTACCTGAAATAATTAAAGAAGATTGGTCAATGAAAGGACAATTTATTTTAAAACATTTAATTAGTGGAAAATATTTATGTTTAGGAAAAAAGAAAGGAATATATATTAAAGTAAATAAATATTTTAATTTAAATTAATTAATTTATTTTAATTATTATTTTAATTTAATTAATTAAATTAATTAATTTTATTTAATTTAATTATTTAAAAAAAAAAATCTTTTTTAATTTTTAAGTCAAATATTTCTTCATTTTGTTATTTTCAAGAAAAATTAACAAAAAATGGATATTCATATTTTAATTCATTATATTTAAATAATCGTTCAATTGGTTTTAATTATTTAGGAAATCCAATAACCCAAAAAAAATTAAAAAATACTAATAAACGTTGTTTTCTTTTTACTAAATTAATTATTAAATTAAATAATAATAATTATGGTAAAAGAAAAGAAGAAAAGGAATTAGAAGAAGAAAATAAACAAAAACAATTAAAAGAAATTATGAGAAAAACTTTTTTAAATAAAATTGAAATTTATTAAAATTAATATTAAAATATATCAATTTTTTAAAATAATTAAATATTTTATTATTTATTTGTTTTTTTTTTAATTTTAAATAATAAATAATAAATTAAATTAAAAATAAATATTTATTTATTTATTTTTATATATTATTTATTTAAATAAATTATTTTAAAAATTAATTTAATTATTTTATTTTTTCTTTAAAAAAAAAATAATTATTATTATTTGAAAGAGAAACTTCTGTTTTTATTTTATTTTTTAAAATAATAAAACATTTGTTATATATTATAAAATCAATTATTTTCCATAATTTCTTCTTTTTTATTTTTTCTTAAAAAAAAAATATTATTATTATTTTATTTAAAAAATAAAAAATGATTAAATTTGGTTCATGTTTTGAATTAGCTTTTCGTCGTTCATTATTTTCTTTAATTCTTTTAATTATTTATTTAATTATTTCAACAATATTTCTTTCATTAATTGGACAATTTGAAATTTTAAAAAATGAAAAAAATATTTGTAAAGGAAAAAGAATTTATTTAGAATTTGAAAGAAATGAATTAATTAATACACTTTGGGCAAATTCTTTATCTATTAAAACTGGTAAATTAATTTATATAATTATTTAATTTAATTTAATTTAATTAGAATCTGAATGGAAACAATTAGCTAATTCAAAATTTGATTTTTATGAAAAAATAATTTTATCAACAAAAATTTCAAATAATTATTGTCAAAATAATTTAATTTTATCAAAAACACATAATTGGGATTTTATATCTACTTTACGTTCAATATTTTTAATTATAACTACAATTGGTTATTAATTTTAAATTTAATTTTTAAATTTTAATTTTTAAAGGAGAATCTTCTTCTTCTTCTTATTCTTTATCATTAAAACAATTTAATGGAATATTTATTAAATTATTTATTATTTTAATTTTATTAATTGGAATACCTTTATTATTAATTCATTTAGAAAATTCAATTAAAACAATTTTTGCTTTTTGTGAAAATAATTTTAAAAAACCAAATTTAATAATTATTTGTTTTTATTTTGGAATTATTTTAATTATAACTTTAATTTTAAATAAAAAAGAAGAAGAAAAAGAAAATTTTAAGGTAAAAAATTAAAAAATTAATTTTTAATTTTTAATTTAAAAAGAATTATTTTGATATATTTTTTTCTTTAATTCTTTTATCATTTACAATATTTGAAGATTTAATTATTTTAAATAAAATATCTATTTGGTTATTTTTACCTTTATTTTTAATAATTTTTTCTTTAAATGGATGTATTTTAAAATATTTAATTAAATTAATACATAATTTTATTGCTTCATATGAATTTAATTTTGCTAATAAATTTTATGGTAAAATAGAAAGAGCAGTTAGTGGAATTAATATTATTAATATAAAAGAAATTAATAATAATAATAAAGTTATTTTATTTTAATTATTTAATTATTTAATTTATTTATTTAAAGGAAGAATTAAATTTTAATAAAAAATTAGAAAATTCTGAAAATATTTCAACATATTTTAGTATTGGAGAATCAAATGAAGAAGAAGAAGAAGAAGAAGAAGAAGAAATTAATTTAAATAATAATTCAAATACTACAAATCAAATTTTTTCTGCAATTTTACGTAAAAAAAGTATTTCAACAATTGCTGAAGAAGAAGGAGAATTATTAAATAATAATAGTCAATAAATTTATTTTTTCTTTTTTTAATTAATAAAAAAAAAAAATTTAAAATAATATTTATTTATTTAAAAGATTAAATAAATTTATTCATACCTTGTAGGATTTAATGAAAATTTAAAAAAAAAAATTAATATAAATTTTATATTATAAAAAAGATAAGAATTTTTTAAATTTAAAATATTAAATATTTATATATTAATTTAATTTTTATTAAATTATTATTATATATTCTTTAATATATTTTATTTATTTTATAAAAATTAAAAATAAAAATATTTTTAATTAAAAAAAAAAAAAAAAAAGTCCAAATAAATAAATAAATATTTCTAAAAAAAAATTGTCAGTTGTTTAGAGTAAGTATTTAATT
Source organism: Meloidogyne graminicola (assembly GCA_036172905.1). Classification (NCBI taxonomy): domain Eukaryota; kingdom Metazoa; phylum Nematoda; class Chromadorea; order Rhabditida; family Meloidogynidae; genus Meloidogyne; species Meloidogyne graminicola. The sequence continues at coordinate 1,065,538 of JARPZY010000001.1, read as the reverse complement.
ATTTATTTATTATATATAAAATATCATTTGTTTATTTATTTCTCATTTATATATTCTAAATAAATTTAAAATAAAATGTTTATAAAAATTAATTTAATTATTTTTTTAATTTTTAATTATTTTAATTTAATAATTAATAAAGAAAATAATTATTTATTTAATCCAATTATTTATAAAAATTGTAGTAAGTAGTAAAATTAATATTTTTTTTAATTTCATTTAATTTAAAAAAAAAAAAAGAATCTAATTTTGAAATAATTTCTGTTGGAATAACTGAATGTTATAAAAATGAACGTTGTGAATTTAAACGTGGAAAAGAATATTCTATTCAAATAATATTTAAACCAAATAAAAAAGTTGATAAATTAAAAACTTTAGTTTGGGTAAATTTAATTAATTTAATTTAATTTAAAATAAAAGGCTCATCTTGGAGATGCTAATAGTGCTTTAACTCGTTTTAATATTGATAATGGTACAGATATATATTTTAATTTTTTAATTAATTTAATTAATTAAAAAGAAAATGCTTGTATTGAAAATAATATAACATGTCCATTAATACCAAATAATATATATTATTATAAACAAACTGTAAGTTTATATAATATTTTAATATTAATATTTATTTATTTATAAAGGTATTACTTTTAAAAGAATATCCATTAGTTGATTTACAGGTTTAATTAATTAATTAATTAATATTTATTTTATTTTATAGGTTAATTGGTTATTACTAAATGAAGAAAAAACATCTCAGGAATTATCAAAAAATAGAGATGTTTGCATTAAATTTTTAGCTAAAGTAAAAGAATAATTAATTATTTTTAAATTTAATTTATTTTTTTTTTACTAAAAAAAAAAAAATAATAATAATAATTGTTTTTAATACAATATCTGTTTATTTTCATAAAACTAAAATTCGAATAAAAATACATAAATTGACTGATACGTATATGTATTTAATAAATGAATGTATTTCCTAATAATATTTTTAATTATTTGAAAAATAAAATTAAATTCTAAAGAAAAAAAGGAAGAAGAAAAAATTAAATGAACAAAAAATTGGTTTGGTTATGTTAAAATAACTAAAAAAAGGAATTTATATGTAATATATATTGTGTTCTTTTTTCAAAAAAAAAAAAACTTTTAAAATCTAAACTCTTTTGTTTTTTAATATTTTAAGACTTAAAATAAATATTTTAATTTTCTTTTTTTTTTTAAATAACTTAAATTATTTAAAGTCTTAAAATTAATTAAATATTTTTAATTTATAAAAGAAATTGAACTGATACGAGTTAAAGAAGAAAATTAAAATGAGGAATAGTTTTTTTTAAAAGCAAGAAAGGCGTATAAAATACTGGGCTAGGATAGAGGCTGGGGGTAAAGAAGAAAAAAAAATAAAAACTAAAGCAAAAATTGTTAAAATATATTTTACTGCATAAAATAAATTGAATCTATAAATTTGGGAATTATTATTTTGAATAAAAGAATAAAAAACATTTTTTTTTTTAATTTAAAAATAATAATTAATTAATATTCTTTTATTCTTTTTTAATTCCCTATACATAAATAAACCTTAAAAGAAATGAAAAAATGATTGGCTATTTAGCCATAAAAAATAATAAATAGTATATATAAAATTATCTATTGTGCAAAAATGTTCTAAAACTTTTCTAAAAAAATAAAATATATGTTTTTTTAAAGAAAAACAGAGAAATCATTCAAAATTCTACAATCAACTCCTGTATAAGATTGAAGTGATTGATATTTAATTATATCAATTGGATCTTCAAAACTACCACCACTACCAACATCATTATTAGTAGTTGTATTATTTCCTTTAATTATTTTATTAGTTGGTATTGTTGTTGTTGTAGTCAAAAATGTATTATTATTATTATCATTAAACTTTTCTTTTTCATTAGATAAATTCCCCCAATTTGAATATTCTTCTGGCATTTGCCAATTAGTACCTAAATCAAGTGGTTGAGACATATCACTACTAGTTAAACGATCAAGTGCTGCATTAGTATTTAATTCACCAAAATCAAGTCCTTTAGTTGTTAAATTGTCAATTAAAGAATAAATTTCTTTAAAAAATAATTAAATAATTATTAAATAATTCATTTAAAATTTTTACCTGAAGAATGTTTCATTTTATTATTCTCTTTTTTATTAGCCAAAATTTCTTGTTGTTTTAATACTAATTGGGCAGCTAATGCTGCTGCTGTTGCTGTTAAACAACAACAAGCAACTGCTGGAGAAGTACCCCCACAGCAATTATTAATTGAATTGTTGTGATGATTGTGAGGATTATTTTGTTGTTGATTAATCATAACAGAAGCAACATCTTGCAAATTAAATCCACAATGTGGTGCAGGTTGTTGATATGCTTGATATTGCTATAAAATATTTAAAATTAAATTAAAATTAATTTAAATAATAAACCAAAGGTTTTCGACGTGGAGTTTGTTGGTCATAAACTTGATTTGTTGTAGTGGATATTGCATTTCCTCCTTTTTTTGTTTGAAATGGAGAAGTAGCACCTGATGGTGTTGCACATCCAGGCTGACGACGACGCCAACCATCAACAGAACCCATTTCATAAAAATAACCATCATTGTCATAACTCCTAAAAAGAAAAATTAATTAAAAATTAAAAAATTATTTATTTACTTAATAGCCATTGGTGAATTATTTAATGTTGTAGATTGTCCATTAGAATGTGGAATTAATTTTGATAATTGTTGTGCAAATAATAAAGAAGGTAAAGGATTTAATATTTTACTATTATTTGTACAATCATTTAAAGAAATCTTTTTTTGATTTTTTGATTGAATTATTTGTTGTTCCCATTTTTGTGAATCTTCCATATTTCGAAGTGCAGCTTCCATTTTTGCATTATTTTTACGCCAACCACGAGTTCCATTATGTTCATAATAATAACCATTACTTAAACGATCATAATACCTATAAAAGATATTTTTATTAATTAATTAAAAATAATTCCCCCCCTCCCTTTCCCTTTTTTTCTTTATTTAAAATTAAAAATCTAACCAATAATTTTCTTTTCCATTTGGCAATTTTGCATTAATCTTTTTAGCATCAACATTTTGATTCTGATCTTTTCCATTTAAAACTAAAATAATTTAATTTTAAAAAATTTAATTAAAAAAACCATTATTTTGTTTTGTGGAAAGTGTTGATTTGTCATCACTCAAAGAAGAAGAATTTGCTCTTTGATAATCCCTAACCGATTGATTTCCAATAAAACGTTGTTTTGAACGTGCTTTACGTTGACCTTCAGTTATCCCATTTACTGAACTTTTAGATGTTGCATCTTGAAGAGAAGCTTTTCTTTGAGCGACCATATGTTGTGATTTATTTCCTAAATATTTAGTAAATTATTATTTTTTTAAATAATTATTAAAAAAAAAATTTTGGGAAAGAAATTATTATCAAAAAAAATAAAAAAAAAAATAAAAATAATTTTTTATTTGGCTTCAACCCTTTTTTTTATTTAAAAACATTTGTTATCAAACAATAACAAAAAATATAAAAATAATCATTTGCTTATTATTCCCTCTAATCATAAAATTTGTTAAAAAAAAAAAAAGATAAAGCAAAAATATATAAAATGTCATAAAATATTTATTTTAAAAAATAAAAAGAATTATTTTTTTACATTAAAATAGCTATAACAATAATAGCTTTTCTTTACATAAAAAAAAATAATTAAAAATGTGATGACTATCACAAAAACACCTCTATATCTCAAATGTTCATTCTTTCTAATATTTTTATTTATGACCGGAAAATTAAAGCAAAAAGCTTTCGAAATTTTGTTGTTTTAGTCATCATAAAGTGAGGTAAATTTGAAGAAAAAAAAGGGGAAAGGCCAAATACCGAGAATGAATAATACTAAACGGGGGAACGAAAAGAAGAGAAAAAAACAAATATTTAATGATGATTCATTTTTTAATAAATAAAACTCTTTTGGAATTTATGACAAAATATATTAAAATAAATAAAATTAAAAACCCCACTTAATCATTTAATATTCTTTTTCTAATTAAAAAGTTAATATAAAACCATAACAATTGTCTATCATAATTTAAATAATAAAAAAAAATAAACCAAAAATTAGCTCAATTAACATCAAATATTTAAGTAAATAGGTTTATTTTATTTAAAACAACCTATTATTATATACCCACCCCCCTTTTTTTTTTAAATTTAAACCTTGTTTATTTCCACAATCGACTGCATCTCCTCGATCCATAATAAAATCTCCAAGAAAAATTCCTCTTCGAGAGTTATTTTGCGGTGATTGCTGCTGTGTTCCATTAATAGTTGAAGAAGAATTTCCATTTTGTGAGAATTGTTTTGTTCCACGACTCATTTTAATAAGTTTTGTAAATAGGTAGCAAGTAGAAATAATTAGCACAATAAAAAAATATTGGCTTTTCGAATCAATAAATAAAAAATATTTGTGTGACCTTTGAAAAATAATTAATTAAAAGAAAAATAAATAAATAAAAAAGGGAGAATAATAGAAAATTATATAAATAAAAATAATAATTAAATGGTTAAACTCCGCCATTTTTTCCTTAAATTTTTATTCTGGGATCTCTTAATTTGTAATAGTCTCTAATAAAATAAAAAATTGTGAGAATAAAAATATTTTTAAAATTTCAAAATAAATACCTAATTAAGTTAATAAGATCCTAATTTAAAGTTTAAAAATATAAAATAACTAAAGATTTAACAATAAAAAATAAAATATTAAAAATTATTTTAAAATAATATTAATTTAATTTATTTTAATTTTTGTTTCATAAAAGGGCAGAGGAAGAGCAAATTAACGGCTGGCCGGATCAATAATTACTCTTTTTCTTTATTAACAATTATTGAAAAATATGTAAAAATTGTGAGTAATACGGACTCTAAAAAGGAGAAGAAGTAAATATATAAGAAAAAGGAATAAAATAATTAAATAAAATAAATAAATAAATAAAAACAATTAAATTAAATTATAAATTAAATTAAAATTAAAAATATTATTTATTTAAATAAATATTTAAATATTATTATTTAAAATAATAATTAAATAATAAAATAAATATAATCACATCTTTATAAATTTTTTTTTTATTAATTTGGAAATTTTAACCGCTTAAATTTTCTGAACAGTGTTTGGTAATTGAATGGTACGGAAAAGATTGAAAAATATTAAAAGAATTGAAAAAAAAATAGTTTGTTACCCCATTCTCTTCTTCATTTATTTATTTTTTTATTTAAAAAAATAAATAAATTCTGTGCGCGTATCTGACACGGAAACCTCCTTCTAGGATGATTTATAAATAAATAAAGAATTAATTCAAAATAAATATTTTTTAAATTAAATTAAAAATCATGAAATAGATTTAAAATAATTAATTTAAAAAAGAAAAAATGAATTAATTTAATTAAAAATATTTTATTTTAAAATAAAAATGAGGAACCAAAATTTTTAAATTTATTCTAATAAATTAATTAATTAATTTTACAACAATTTAAATTGTTGGATTATTTTATTTATTAATAAATATTTATATATATTTATTTATTCATTCCTTTCTTTTTTATTTTAATTTGTTAGTATTGCTGGATTCCATTTTTGGAATAAAAATATATTAAAAAAATTAAATTTTGGAGAATAAATTTTTTTAAAGGTTTTTTAAACCTTTTTTAGTTTGGGAAGGGAGTTTTTTTTTCATTTAATTTTTTATTTGAACACCTTTTTTCTAATTTGAAAAAAAAAAAAATAAAGTAGTAAAATCTATTCTCTATATGTATAAAATTATTAAAAAAGAATAAAATAAAATAATAAATATATTTAAATATTTTGAAATAATATTTATTTTTTATATAAAAATATATAATTAAATTATATATATTGTCATTTATCAACAAGCATTCCCATTATTCACTTTTCTCATTTTATTTTTTGAACTTTTAAATTAATTGTTATCACGGGATTGCACAAAAAGTTTTTATTTTTAGTGTCTTTCAAATTAACAAAAGAATTTAAATTTTAAGGTCAAAATACAAAAATAAATAATTAAAAATAATAAATAAATTTAAATAATTAAATTGTTTATTAGTTCATAATAATTTTTAAAAGAAAAGGAAAAAAAGAGGAAAAGTAAAATAATTTCTAAAAAAAAAAACGGAGGAGGTCCTAAATAAATAAATTATTAAAAATAATTTATTTATTATTTAATATATATATAAATATATTTATTTATTTATTTATATATATATATATATATATATATATATATAATTATTTATTTCCCCTCTATACCTTTATTTATTTTTTAAATAATTTAATTCAAATATTTTAATCTTTTTCCTCCACGTTTTTTAAAAAATATTTTATTAGTCAAAATTTATTGAAAAAGACAATTTTTTAAATAAATTATATCTAATTTAAGTCTAGGATTTGAAAAAAATAAATAAATTAATTAAAAACAAAAAAAAAAGAATGTAGAGAAATATAAAAATAATTTAAAAAACAAATATTATTTAATATATGTAATTAATTAATTAATTAAATAGATTAATTAATTTTAAAAATAAAAAAATAATAAAAATAAATAAATATTTAAATATAATAAAGAAGAAATAATAATTAAAATATTTCTTTAAAAATATTTAATTTTAAAAAATATTTTTGAAAATATATTTAAATATATACACGTGTTTTAATTAAAAAATATAATTATTTTTAAAAAAATATAAAATACATAAAAGTAACGTCATCATTTGTCAAACAAATTTAGGCCTTAATACTAAAACACAATAAAAGGTTAGCCAATGCATAAAATCAATATAAAATGGTTGAAATATTATTGTTTAAAAAATAAAATTAATTAAAATAATTAATTAAAAATAATAATTTAATATATTTTTTTTTTAATTATTTGATGTTTAATATTTTATTTTTAAAAAATGATATTAAAATTTAATTTTCATATATAGTAAATACCGTATTACCTGTAATAAAAACCCCGGGGTTACTATTTTTCAATGCCTCAAAAAAGGGGGTTATTATTACAGGGGGGGTTGCTACTACAGGGGGATTACTATTTTTCAATGTATTTATTGACAATAAACAAAAATAAAAAAAAGCTTTAACAACAAAAGGTAAATTAAATTATTAAAATAAAAAAAAGTAAAATTAGAAAACAGAATTTAATTTACAAAATTAAGCAATTCTTTATTTCTCTTTTGGGTATTGTGACTTGTACTAGGTTTCTTATTTCTGAACCGATTTGGACAAATGAGGTGTCATTTGAAGGAGCTTCGGAAACTGAGTCGAACTAGGGGTGGGGGACGTCGGTCCGATAACTAGGGACCGAGTTACAGACTTTTGAAAATCGAAAAAGTGGTGGAGTAAGCTCAATTTTGAGTGAAAAATTCAAAAATGCAAATGACAGCTCATTTGAAAGAGCACTTAAAACTGAGTTGAATTAGACTGAAATCTGCTTAATTGGACAATCTTAAACGAAGTTATACTTAAAAGATTATGCTTAATTTAAGTGATTAACGTGGCTGCATTTAAATTAGTTTCTCTTATTATTTTATAGCCATTGATATGATTTCGTTTTCGAGCCTTTTTTTAAGATTGGGCGATATTTGAAGAAAAAAATTAATTTTTTCATTAAAATTGTTGATGCGTAATTGGAGGGAAAACCCACCCCAATATACTCCAAAATAAAGAAGTTTTTTAACGGATCACATAGATTAAAAATACTTCAAATAATGCCATCTTCAGACTAATTCAACTCAGTTTTAAGTGCTCTTTCAAATGAGCTATCATTTGCATAATTGAATTTTTCACTCAAAATTGAGTTTACTCCCCCCTTCACTTTTTCGATTTTCAAAAGTCTGTAACTCGGTGACTAGTTATCGGACCGACTTCCCCCACCCCTAGTTCGACCCAATTTCGAAGCTCTTTCAAATGACACCTCATTTGTCCAAATCGGTTCAGAAATAAGAAACCTAGTACAAGTCACAATTTCTCTCTTTTTAATTGTATCTAGGGGGGAGGGGGTTACTATTACAGGGGGGGTTGCTACTACAGGGGGGGGTTACTATTTTTCAATGGGTCGAAAAAGGGGGTTACTATTACAGGGGGGGTTGCTACTACAGGGGGGGTCACAATTACAGGTAATACGGTATATTAATTATATTAAATAAAAAATTAAATAAATTAAAGATTATTTAAAAAAAAATATTTTTTTTTTTTTACAAATAACTAAATAAATGAATTAAATAAATTCTACTAAATAATAATAAATTAAATAAATGTTTTAATTAAAAAAAATATTTAAGAAATTAATGGAATAAATTTTAATATTTTTTTATTTGTACGTAAAAATGTGAAATTAATAGGAAAAAAAAATAATTCAAAATATAATTAAAAATAAATTATTTAAATTAAATTATTAAAAATAAATATATATATTTTAAAAGATTATTTTAAAAGATTAAAATAAATTAAAGAGCTTTATATATTTATTTATTTATTTAATTGGCAATATAAAAATTTAAAAATAAATAAACCTTTTTTTTTCAATTTAATTTTCTTTTTTTTCCATATTTTGATGAGAATTCGTCATTTATAAATTTATTTTTATGTCACAAAGATAATAAATTAATAAAAATTAAATAAGACGTGGAATGTATTATTTAAATAAATAAATAAATATGACGATTATTAATTAGAAAAAATAAAAAATAAATAAAAAAAAAAAAAGAAAAGGAAGTAAATTAATTTAAAATAAATAAATAAATATATTTTAAATATTAAATAAATTAATAAAAGTTTTAATAAATATTTAAAAATAAATTAATTTAAAATAAATATATTTCCGGAATAAAAAATCAATAATTTATTATTTTGAATAAAAAGACGAATTTATTAATATAATTTTAAATTAATATAAATAAATTTAAATAAAATAAATATATTAAAAGGAAATAAATTTAAAATTTTATTTAATTTATGTAAATTATATATTTTAATAAAAAAGGAAATTAAATAATTAATTTTATGATTAAAATATTATTTAAAAAAAAAAAAAAAAAAAAGAATTTCTTTTGTCATCAAAAAGGTCACACGGGAAAGAAAAAAAATGTGATTAAAGAGAAAATATATAATATATTCAATTATATATTTAATAGTCAGCTGGTATTAAATAATTTTATTTAGTAAATAACATTTTAAAAAAAAAAAGCTAAATTTATACAAAAATTACTAAAAAAATAATTTAAAAAATTTAAATATTATATAAATAAATTGTTAGAAAAAAAAGAGGTAAACAAAAGATAAAAAAAAATATTTACTTGAATAACAAAACATTATTGTAAACAAGGAAGAAAAAAAATTTAAGTATTTTTTTAAGGAACCAAAGGCCATAAATATTTTATAAAAAATAAATAAAAAATAATATAATATATATATATTTAATTTATAATATAATTAAAAATATTTAATCTTTTAAATAAATGAATAATTTTTAAAAAATATTAAATACAACAAAATTAATTTTTGAAATAAAAAAAAAAAGAATAAAGACCAAAAAAAACTTTTTTTTTAAAGATTTTGGACTGATGACTTTTTTTTTCTTTTCTTTTCATTTTTTTTTCTTTTCAAATTTTAAAAAAAAGGGACTATTTTAAGAAATTTTGGATTGATTTCAAGAAGAACAAAACACACAAAAAATAATTCCCCTCCCCCAAACATCTTTTTATAAATTTAATGGAAAAAATTAAACACATTTTTACCTCTTTTTTTTTTTATCAAATATTTTTTTTTTTTTTGATTAATTACTTTTTTTTTTTAAATATTTTTTGTGTTTTGATTTAATTATTTAAAAATAATTAATTAATTTATTAAAAGAATTTAATTAATTTTTAAATTAATTTATTTTGTATAAATTTAAAATAATTAAAAAAAAAAAGAGTAAAGAAAAGATTAAATCTTTTAAATATAAAATAAATAATAATTGATATAAAAAATTAATAAAAAAAAAAAAAAAGATTAAAAATTAAATAAAAATTAATTGAGAAAAAAAAATTAATTAATTAATATTAAATTAAAAAATAATTATTTAATTTATTTAAAAAACAAAATGTTTTGAAATTTAAAATTAAATTATTTAAATCTTTTAAAAGAATATTTAAATAATAATTATTTATTATAAAGAGAAAGGCCGCCATTATTATTAAATGGACATATGTATGTAGAAAGAGAAAAAAAAAGAATTGATTTTATTTTTTGTAAAAGAATGGCATGAAATTGAACATAAAAAAAGGAAAAAGAAAAAAAAAATATATAAATTGAAGGCCGCTTTTTCCTCCCTTTTTATTTAAAAAAAGCTCTTTTTAAGATTTTGAAAGAAAAGAAAACATTCAACTAGCAGGTTATTACGGCGCAGGAAATAAAGGGGTATAAATAAATAAAAGAATTTAAAGGGAGGGAAAAGAAGTATTTATGATTAGACAATTATTGTTATATATATAAAGGGAATAAAATATATTTTAAATTAATTAATTAATTTATTTAATTATTTATTTTATTATAGTAAATATATTTTATTACTTACTGACACCGCGCCAAAAAAATTTTTAAAAATGTCCCTTAATGATAGAAAGTGAATTGATGATGAGTGGCGACTGGGACAGCTTTGGACCAGTCGACTTCCCCCGCATGTTTACATTATATTTTATAGTCTCTCTTTTAATTTCGAAACATTTTTAAACATCAAAGATGAAAAAGAGAAATAAAAAAAAGAATGTACCTTTTATTCTGACCCTATTTTTTATAATAAAATATTTTTTTACAATATTCTTTAAAAATTAAAAAAATTATAAAACAGTTATTTTTTATTAAAAAATATTAAGAAAATAAATATATTAATGAATAATAAATTTATTTTTATATTTAAAATAATATATTTTATTTATTTTCTAAAAATAGAAATATTTAAAAAAAGATTTTATATATTAAAGAATTAAATTATTAAGTTTAAAAAATAAATTAAATTAAAATGTTTTGAAATTGTTTAAAATTTATTTTAAAAAATATTTTAAATTAATTAATATCTTTTTTTTTATACATATGTATATATGTAGGTACATTTAATTATTTAAAATAAAAATTGAACAAAAAAAAAAAAGTTTTTACACAATAAAATGAAAAAAAAAGAGGAAATAAAATCAAAACTATTGTGCAAATAATAAAAAAAGAATATAAAATAATACTTTCCAAGTATGAAATTTTTGAAGGTAAAATAAAATACTTATAGACAATAGAGGCAAAAAGTCGCCATTTGCGGTTAATCGATGGCCGTAGAAGAAAAAAAAATTATTGGGGGAAAATGTTGGTGAGAAAATAAATAAATAAATAATTATATAAATATTTTAGTCCTTAAAAGTATTTATTTATGTACAAATAATTTATTTATTTAAATATATGCGCAAACTTAAAGGGGAAATATATTCAACCATATTTGTCTATAAATATTTAATAAAATTAAAAAAAAAAAAAATAAATTCACATTATTATTTATTTAATTATTATGTACATACCAGGGGTGGCGCAGGTCTCGTATCTCGTGGTCTCGTATCTCGTGTCTCGTATTTTGCCAAAAAACACGAGATATTTACGAAATTTTAGTGTTAATGTCAAAAATTTGGGATTATTTTAAAAAGGAAGCCGGTGTTGCTTTTTGCAAAAACTGTGATTACAAAACTAATTTCCCACCACAAACTCCAACTACAACATTAGCAACACATTTGAAAAATAAACATGGTGAACTACACATAGAATTTAGAGAAAAACAACAACAGGCAAATAAGCAACAACAAAGTTTATGTATTAAAAGGTAAAGAGTTTTATCGATGATCAATCTTTTTTCCAGGGCCTTTTCTTCATCAATGCTTAGACAATCAACATCAACACAATCACCTGAAATAATTTCATTAACAGAAAAAAAACTAAGGAACAAAAAAAAATAGATAGAATTTGGATTAAAAATCCTTGGGACATTGATGGAGAACGAACAATGTCAATTAACAAAAAAATTATGGAATTTATTGCTGTAGATTTACAATCCTTTTCAGTTGTGGAAGATATTGGTTTTAGACGAGCCTAGATCAAGAATAGCTAATCTTTTTATCCCAGTCGATGCAGAGTTCTTTGAACCTTTGTCTCCAACAGTTCCATCTGCTAGTACAATAAGCACACGACAAAAAGCAGAACTTGAGGTTTATGCCTATCTTTCAAAGGGTTAGCACATATTCTACTTGGAGATTTCTATTTTTTAGAATAAAAAATTACTGATTGAAGATGATCCGGTTGCTTTTTGGAGTGGTGAGAATGCAGTGAAATGGCCATTGTTAACAAGTTTAGCCCACAAATATTTTTCAGCACCTGCCTCCTCTAGTGAGAGTGAACGAACCTTTTCTACCGCCGGACATATTCTCAGTAATACACGTAAAAAATTACTGACTGAAAATGCTGAAAAATTATTATTCTTACATAATAACCTTCGTTTCTACAACTTTACATATTAATAATTTTTGAAGAGTATTAAATTGAAAATATCTCGTATCTCGTGGTCTCGTATCTCGTGAAATCTCGTGATTTTTAGCTAATCTCGTCTCTCGTTTTATCTCGTTCTCGTATTTTTTCCGAACTCTCGTATCTCGTGAATCTCGTGTCTCGTATTTTTTAGGACGAGCGCCACCCCTGGTACATACATATGTATTTATTGGCTTAATTCCAATCTTTTTTAATAAATCATTAAAGTTTAAATTTTATTAAATATAAAATATATATTGAAATATTAAACATTTTTTAATAAAGTTATTATATATTTAGAAATAAATATTTTATGAAATATTTAAAAATTATATATATAATTAATTTTTATATTTATGATGAAATTTAAACTTAAAAAAAAAAAGCGAATATGTTTATAAATAAAATTAAATAATTTTAAAAAATTGGAAATAATAAACATTTATTTATTTATTTTATATGAAATTTAATATTATAAATAAATATCAAAAAAAAAAAAAATATTTTTTTTTGCCTAACTATTGGTCAATTATTTAATTAAAATAATAATTAAATATAATATTAATTTAAATATAAATTAAAAAAAAGTTAAAAAAAATGGAATTGATATTTCTATAATTATTAAAAGATTTAATAAAGACAAAGATTGGTTTAAATGAAATATGCACTTCTTTGTTTAAAAAAGAAAAATTGTTTCCGGCACGTGAAAAAAAATTTAAAAAAAAATTCCAAATTTTTAAAAAAGAAAAAAAAAACGAGGAAGTTAAATTATTTTAGAAGAGAGAGAGAAGAGACTAAATAGAAGAAAAAAGAAAAAAAAAGTGCAACCATTATTAGCCTTTTTTAATATATTGAGGAGATTTCACAACCTCCTCCTTCTTCTTCTTTCAATTCTTTTCTTCAAACAATCAATTCAAAATTGAAATCTCCCGCGCGAATAAAGAAAAGAGAAGTGCATGTGCTTGGAAGAATGCCAACACACTCAAATAAATTTTTAATTAAATAAGTTTTAATAAAAAATAATTATTAATAAATAAATTAAAATTATATTATTATATACATAAAATATATATTTAATTTAATTAATTTATAAGAAATTTTTTAAATTTAAATTAAATTTATAATTTAAAACTTCAAAAACTGAAACTTCAAATAAAAATAAATTAGAAAATAATATAAAATATTGCATCATTATAATTAATTAATTAATTAATTAATTAATGCGTGAAATAAAAAGTAACAATAGGTTATAAAAGAATAATAAATAAATAATTAATTAATTAATATATTAAAATATATATTTTATTTAAATAAATAAATAATTTATTTATTTATATTCCATTAAATGTAATTTTAAAGATTTAATTAATTTAAATATTCTTTAAATTATTATTAAAATATATTTTATTCTTTTTTTTCAGACATTAAAAAAAAAAGAATTATTTATATTAATTTTTAAAAAGGTTAAATATAATATTTAATTACAACTAAACTAATAAAAAGTACATTGTTTTAATTTTTTAAAAACTTTTGTTAAAAAAATCATTATTTAATTTTTATAAAATTATTTAAATACTAAATTACTGTTTAAATTAAAACTAATTAAACTTTCCAAATAAAAATTAATCCCAAAAAATATTTAAAAGAAATTAAAGAAAAGATTAAATATCCAAAAATGTAAATATTTTGATATTAAATCTTAGTTTTAAAGAATTTAAAAAAAAAAAAGTTAATTAAAAATAAAAATCCTTAAAAAGAAAATATCAATAATATTTTAGTATATAGTATAAGTCAATTTTTTATTTAATAATTATTACAAAAATAAAGATCATCTAAAATGAATAATAATATTTTTTAATTTTAAAGTCATGATACAAAAAGGAGTAAATTTTGGATTAAACTTGAAAAAAAAACTTAATATTATTATTCCAAAAATAGATGAATTTAATAAATTTTAAATAATATATATATATGTATTTATATATTTTATTTTTGTATATTCAACTTAAAGAAAAAAAAAGGCACAAAATTTGGAGAAAACTAAACAATATTATTATTTATTATTCAAAAGAAAGAGAGGTATAAAAGTTAAAAAAAACTTTTATATTTTTATTTAATTATTTTTAATTAAAATAATTTTTATTTTAACACCTTAAACCTCCCACCCTTTTCTCTCTATCTCTCTCTCTCAGATTTTCTTTGAATAAATCATTTATTATGCAAAAAAAAAAAAAAAATTTAGTCAGCTTTTGATTTATTCCTTTTCAATTCTACACAATAAAAAGCTTGAACAGCAACCAATAAATTTTCTCGATGTAAAGCACTACCTAAACGATGACTAAGTCTATGGAGTCCTATTAAAAAAATTAATTTTAAATGATTTTATTTTTAAAGATAAATTAAAATAAAACCTTCAATTGAAGATGGCAATTCATAGGCAAGTAATGAATTATTATTTTGATTAGAAATATGGCTATTATTGATAAAAACAGGTAAAAGCTTTGTTGCAGTACAGTTATCATTCCAACTGTCCAAACTAAAAATTATTTTGATTAATTGTTTAAGTTTAAAATTAATAGAGTCTTTTAAATTTTAAAGGAAAAAGACTGCAAAAAAATTACAATTCCTTTAAAAAATGAGAGAAAATTAAGTTAAATAAATATCTAAAAAAATAAATAATAATAATGCATATCTGTTGATAATTCTCCTATTAAAAGAACATTTTTTGGAAAATAATTAAATTAGTTAAAATTTAAAAAAAAATAGAAAACTTAAAATTGTAGTTTTTTACCTTCAAAATTTAACAATTAATTAATAATTAAATATAAATTAATTAATTAAAAAGCAAAAATACATTGGATGACCAGCAACATAAAAATCTCGAGGGAAAGCCACTCGAACAATTTTTGGATCTGACGCAGCAGAAAATTCATCGCTAGTTCGAAAAGCAATTGGAATCATAAAAAGAATCTTTAGAAAAAAAAATAAATAAATAATTTATTATAAAAAATAATACCGCTCTAGGTTTTTGCTGATTTTCTTTAATTTTTTGATCAAATTTTGTAAATAAATTTAATTGACATTCAACCTAATTAATAATTAAATTTAAAAATAAATTATTTAAAAATTAAACCTCATATTTTGTACTTAAACGAAGAAAATGTAAAGTTGAAATAGCTTTTTCAACAGAAAAAGTTCTAGAACTAAGAGATCTAGTAAAAGTTATCATTTTTTGTGAAATTGCTGTAACCCGTTCATTTAACCAATAATAAACCTAAAAATAATAATTTTAATAAAATATTTATTTACAGCAGCTCCAGGATTTGAATGAATACAAATATAAGAAGGATTATATTTTGAATTTCTTGATTGTGTTAATGAAATATCTGCTCCATACCACATAAGCATTTTAACATAAAAAAAATATTATAAAATAAAATGATTTCTTTAAATACCATTTCCAAATTATTTCGCTCAATTGCATAATGTATTGCTGCCCTTCCTGAATGGTCAAGAATATTTGGATCAATATCTGAAAATTAGAATTATTAATAAAATTTGATTGTTTAATAAACGTTTAACTTTTAAATTATTTAAAAACTTTTTTATGTTTTAACGGTGAGAGGTTTAAATTTCAGAATCATCACCCTTTATTTGATTACTATGTAATATATTTTTAATTAAAAAAAAACCTGTTAAAGCCAATAAAACACGTAATTGGCAAGGATGTCCAGTTGCTACTGCTAAATGTAAAGCAGTTTTTCCACTTGTTTTTGCAACAACTTCAATTAAACTACATCTATCTTCATATTCAAGTAATTTTAGAATTAAATGGGCAATTCTACAATAACCATGATTTTTAATAGAACAATTAGATTTTTTGTCATGATTTGTTAGAAGAATCATTAAAATTGTTGTCAAATCATTTTGGTCACAAAAACATTCAACAATATTCTTAAATATATAAATAAATTAAATATTTAATTTATTAAAAATAATTACATGTGCAACAAAAGCAGCCAATTGTTTATTTGTTAATACTTTAAATTTTGAATCTCTTCTCTTTCTTAAACAAAGCATAATCATTTTAAAGCGACGAAGAAAACCATCAAAATCCCCAATAATGATTGCTCTAGCTAAAGCATCAGTCCATTTATTGTATTTAAGCTGTTTGATCAACTGCTAAATGAAATCACCAAATAAAATTAATTTTAAAATAATCAAATTTAATGACTGTTTTTTGTTCTTTAAAATCAACAAACTAATTTTAATTTAACAAAAAATAGTTAAATAAACCGACCTTTTTAATACCAACAAGTATCTGATGAACATAATCTAATTCTATATTGTCAATATTTTCACCCTCAAAAAGTCCAAAATTTGATGAAAAATCTTTCTTCCCTTCTGAAGGATTATCAGAAAAACTTTCAGAAAGGCTAGAATAAATACCAACGCTCACTAAAAACAACAAATTTATATAATAAACTAAACTAATCAAACCTCCTATATCATCAGCTGAATCTCCATTACTAGCCCCAGATGAAGGACTCAACCCAGTTATTGATGAATCAGTGAGAGAATTTCGACGCTAAAATTTATTCAAAAAATAATTATTTAATTAAATATATACTTTATTTCTATCTAAATGATCAAAATTTATTTCTGAAGTAGAGGTTTTATCAGAAGAATTTTTTTTTGTAGATTTCACTTTTTGTTGTTGTTCAAAAGTTTTTAATGTTTGTTTTTTTTCTTCGTCCTTTGATTTATCGTCATTTTTTTCATTTGAAGTTGGCATTAAATTAATAAAATAAAACTTAGAAAATTAAAATTAATTTGTAGAAAAACTAAAAAGTATACAATTAAAAATTATTAATAGAAACTTGTCAAAATTTTAAATAAAACTTCAACAAAATAAATTTTTTAAATTTTGGTCAAAAATTGAAAAAAAACATTAAATAATTTTCAAAATATTCATGTGTAAACAAAAATGGTAAATGATGTAAAATGGTAAAAGAAATATATACATATTTACTTAAATTTTAGATAAATAATTTAAATTGAATTAAATTTAAAAGATATATATTATTATTATTAAAATATAATAATAACAAATTAATTTAAATAAAAAAATTTTTGTTAAATTATATTTATAAAAATATTGGTATAAAACGAAATGAGAATCAATCAAATAAAAATTCTCGTAAGATTAGATGAAAAATTAAAAATGCATTGCATTTTATATTTAATTTAAGTATTATAAAATATTATGTCCAAAATGAAGTCAAATTAAGGGAAATTCTGCATATTGCTAAAATAAATAAAATAAATTAATTTTAATAAATTTTACTGCTCGATGTTGTTTATATAACATATATTTGCGTAAACAAACATTTGAAATTGGTAGTTGAGGTTCATCCTCATAATAATCAAAAGGTTCCCAATAAAGTCTTTCTAACAAAAAATAATTTAATTTAAATCCAAATTACATACCTTCATTTAAATGATCATAATCTAATCCATAACTACCATGTTTATCCAACATATGACGATAAATATCACGAGAATTATCAGACTGAATATTAAAAAAAAAAGTAAATTAAAAAATATAACCTTAAAATTTTCACAAAGCCAACAAAAATGTGTTTTACAATTAATGCATTCTATATGGTTACAACCCTCAACTGTTCTTTCAATAAGCATATTACAATTTCGATTTGGGCAAAAACGGCACATTTCTGGTACTTTTCTTAAAAATTTAAAATTATTATTATTAAAAGATATATTTCTTACTCTTTCCAGTTTAATAATAATAGATCATCTTTAAGTAATGACAATTGTCGAGCCTAAAATATTATTAAAAGATAAAACATAATTACTCCTAATATTTTTTATTTACCTCTTCACATGTTTTGCCACTATGAACATCATCACCACAACCTCCACAACGAGTATTTAAACAATTTGGGCAAGAAATAGTTGGACAACTTGAATTGACTGCAATTAAGTAATGGCATTCTGAATTTTTACACCAAACAAATTCATCAGTATTATTAACAAATGAATGAAGTGATCGACGAAGAATACGTAAAAGAAAATTTTTAAGATCTTGTATCTGTGTAAATTTTCTTGAAAGAACTTTCTAAATATAAAAATTTTTAATAAAATTAAATAAAATTAATTAACTCGAATATCATTAATTGCTAAAAAATGACAGTGTGGATGTGCACAATGTATAGGAAAGTTTGTACTAGTTTCAATCTAAAAACAAAAATTATTAAAATTATTAAAAGACAAAGATTACTAATTTAAGAAGACAATTATCACAATAAAAATGCCCACAAAACGATAATTTAATACAACTTTTTCCCTTGTAAGAATTTAAACAAATTGTACAAGTTCCAGAATACCGTTGAATTTTATTTACTTTGTGCAAATCAGTTGACAATAAATATTCAAATAATACATCATTTAAAACCTTTAAAGTTAATATAAATATAATTTAAGAAATAAAAAAGAAATTATAAACCTAAACAATAATTTACTTTAATTAAAAGAAAATAAGGGAATGATAAAGTTTTAATTAATAATTTCTACTATAAATAATAGAAAATCGAACAGAAATTAAAATAACATTTTAATAAAATAATAATTTTATTTATTTATTTATTTAACATACAGCAACTTTCCTTTTAGCAACATTCAAGGCAATAGGTGTTAGAACCTTTTCCAAATCCATTTGTGAATTTAAAACAATATAGATATTATCATTATATGTAAAAACAAGTGGCTTATATGAGAACTAAAAAGAAATGTATAAATATTATTATTTTTTTATTAATAATTTACATTTGATCTACAAAAATCGTCAAGAAAATTTTCAAAATTAAGAATAAATGAAGAATTATCTTCATTTGATTGTTCTTCACAATAAATACATAAAATAAAGTTTTTAACTGAATGATCCATTTCAATTGAATTAATTTTAAAACCAGGACCAAAATTAACCTAAAATTGAAAATAGAACATTTTATGTTTTTATTTTCTTTTAAAAAAGAATTCTTACTAAAACACAACTTTCTTCAAAAAAACATCGAATAATGCTCCAGTTAACTTCATTGTCAGCAATATTTTTCAGACAATCTTTTGTAAATCTTAAAATAGCATTTTTCCCCTCTTTTGTGCCAATTAAAGAAATTGATGAATCTCCTTCCCGATATTTACGAATAAACAAAAATTCGTTAGTAATCATTCTAAAAGGATTTTCACCTTTCTTTCCCTTTTTAACTAAATCTTTTACAACAGCAGAACCCAAATCCAAATCAAAAAGAAAAACCTTAAAATTAAAACAATTTATAATGTATCAAGTAAAAAAACCTTGTTTAATGGAATTAAAGATCGTTGTGTAAATGGAATACTAGAAATAAATCCAGCATGTAAATAACCATCAATAGGTAAAAGATCAAGAGCAATAGCCCTACCAAATTCTTCATTATTAAACATTTGACTTTTATAGACAACACTTTCTTTATCAATCTAAATTTTAAAAAATTAAATTAATTTTAGATGAACATTAAAACTCACTGAAACAAAATTTTTGTACATTTTGTTATAAAATGTTAACGATGATGGAGATTCATGAAAAAAGAGCATAGACTTTTCCTTTCCATAAACTTGAAAAAGCGAATGTGAAAGAGCAGAATGAACAAATTTGTGAGACTTTGCCTAAATTTAAAATACTACTTAAATTAATATCTAATTAATACCGGTTGAATCCAATTCAAATCGGTCTGGACATGGTAGATAAAATGATGAACTTTAAAATTATCAACTGATGAATAATTAATCCCAACGTTGTAAAGACTAAGACGTGGAAGTCCCGTTGACAAAAATAATGAACACGCAGAATCAAAAACCTTATCAAAGACTTCCTCAATTTCCTGAGCACTTTCGTCGAATACCTCATGCGTCTGATAAAAATCAAATATTCTGCAAGCAATAGACAAGTCATCAATTAATTCAGATTCTGATATCTAAAAATTAAACTGAAGAACTTTGGTAGGTTCGGTTCTTTTGGGAAATCTATATTGTAAAAAATAGTAACCAATAACACAAGTTTTTATTAAAAACATGAACATTTAAACCATACCAAATTATCAATTGCATACTTAATAAGACCAAGACCTTCAATTCGTAGAGAAATTAAAAAGGCAGCTTCAAAACCAACACCAAGTTGATGAGCTACAGTAATAAAATCATGTATACGACCAAGGTCAGTGGATGCAGGCATTATAATATCTATATAAACTAATAAATATAAAATGTATTAATACATTTAAAAAAACATTCAGGTATCATAAATGTTTTTATAACAAAATTGATTAAAAAAGGGAAAGAATATATTTATAATAAAAATATCATACAATACATATAATTACAAGAAAACTAATTATTTTATTTCTAATTAGTTATACGTTTTTTAGTCAACACCACTTTCTTACATTGTACATATTTATATCTGTTTTTGTGGTGCTTCAGAAGGACGAGTTAGTATGAAGAAAATCTATAATAAAAAAAGACTTGAAAACGAAAGAAATATGATTCACCTCCAAATCAGCACTAACATTTGCCACAGCACCCCAGTTGTTCAATTCCGGATGATAACGAGGGGCAGAGAATATAGTAATCATCTTTTGACCACAGAACATATCGTATCCATACTGAGCAACCTTTAATTAATTATTTAAAGGATTAATAAATAATTTTTACTTGATGAGCTCGAAGTATCAAATTAATTTTCAACGAGGTCATCGTCTTCTTCAAGGCTTCTTCGCTAAAAAGAACTGAGCAGTTGCGAAAATGATTGGGAACAAAACCATCGTTGCTAGGTAATAAATTGGGATCGGCCCACAATAAGTCTTGTATAAGTCCAGGTTCAATTATAACAGGAATCGGGCGTTTTATATCTCTGATGTCGTTTAGAGAGCGCAAATGTGGTGAAATACCGCCTAAAGAAAATTAATTATTAAATAATTAGATGATAAACGGAACCATGCATGCATAGGATTTTTCCGCCAATAGTAGCAGCTAGAGGCATGTAGGCAAAAGCGTCATTAAACCTTAGCCAAAGCTCTTCCGCTCTATCATTTCCAAAACGTCGACTCAGCTCATCAAAGAAGCCGTAGGCTCTAAAAATTTAACAAATTAATTGGCCGTAAAAGAAACCCAACCTGTTTATATGAGTGATTTCATGATTGCCGCGTAGCATAAAAATATGTCCAGGGTATTGTACCTTGCAGGCAAAAAGTAAACAAATGACCTAAAACAGACTTAATTAATTATAAAAATTAAATTCCACCTCTAACGAATTTCTTCCACGATCAACATAATCGCCAAGGAATAGGTAGCGATTCTTATGTGGTGGCCCACAAGCATGGAAGATATGCAGCAAATCAGAATACTGACCATGAATGTCTCCACACACCAAAATTGGCCCATTCAACTCAATGAGAGTTTGTTGCTCTTCAAATGACTCCATTGCCATATGAGCGATTTGCTCTACTTGATTAGCTGTATAGTGAAACTCCTTTTTACCACGGAGCAAATGACGTCGTATAAATTCGACCACATCCAACTCGGTACTTTCTGAAAAAATCACTTTAAATTATTTATAAACTAACTGGAAGCGTTATTCCATTTTGTCCTACGCTTTTCGATCTCGAAAAGTTCAGGCATTGTCATTGGCTAAATAAAAAAGATAAGCTACAGATGTAAACCTACATGTATCTGTGCAGGAATACCACATAATGGTGGTGGACGACCACTTCCATCTTGAGAACCTTGAGAAGAACCTGTCGTTGAAGAGAAGCTAAAGCTCTGCGAAGAACGTGACGTTGACATTCCTGTAAGTTTGCAGTAGGTTGAGAAAATGAATGAAAATTGTGTTTAAATACCTTAGATCATCACAATTTTTAAATTTTAAAGCGACTAGAATGGCCATTTAGTCGCGCCATAACGCAAAATTATAACCTACATTAATATGAAATTTGTTTATCGAGCCGAGCGTAAGTGTCTTATTTAAGTTGAAAAATAATGATGACAAAGAACTGATATCAGATTTGTAATCATGGTTCCCGAAAACATCTAAAAACAAGTTTTATTTTCAACTGCGATTATTTTGAGTGGAACGGAATTTTATCGTGTGAATTGTTTGAGGCAAAAATACGTTCATTTGATATTACATGTAAATCTTTTAGTAGTTTTACTAGTTATGACATTATGACACAATTAGATGAAATTCAATTTTATTTTTCACAAAATCATATAAATCTTAAAACAGAATGGCTCCAAGAAGTGATTAAATTTTTGTTGAATGTCAAAGTATTTTTTAATATATAATTCTAATAAGCTATTATTTTTTAAAGAAGATTACAGGTAACTTATTGGATTTGGTTTATCATCAATGGCTTTTTTCAACTATTGAACTTACCACAGAAGCTTTTAATCAATTTGAATATTCTGAAAATATTTATTTATTACCGCAACCTGTTGTTTTCCAGGTTAGCTGTTGAATTTTATATTGGTTTATGATCTGTTAATAAACATTGCTATTGTATGGATGTAGTTCTTTAATTAAGCTGATGTTCTGGTCTTTGTCCCATTTTTCTCGTAAAACTCGATAAAATTCATAACATTCTTATTTTCCGGTAAAACTTTTAGATATTCTTCTTAGCTTATCGTGAGGAACCTAATGGATTATAAAACATCATTGTATCATTCGACATACTAAAAACCCCATCAATATTTTAGATACAATCACTTACTGATATTGGAACTTCTAAACATAAACAGCACCAAAGGCGTTTAATAAAAGATTATGATGAAGGTCTTTATGATTTTGATGACAATAATAATAATAATAATGTGATTATTAAAATATATTAATTTTATTTTAATGTATTTTTAGAATGTTTACAAATGTATTCTTCTTGAAATATTTGACGGACAGAGGATTTTTAAAGCCTTTGAACAAAAACGTATTTTTGGATTTTCATTATCTATTCAACCTGGAAGCAAAGTAATTTTTTATTTTTTTTTCTAAATTGATCAAGATTATAGATTCTTATTTTTGGTGGAACATTAATTAAGGATGACGTTATTTTTTTAAATCAGAAGAATTGTCAATTATTAGGAGGAGCCGTTGAACAACTTTTACAAGAAAGCCATGATCCTTCAATTACAAATTTAATTAGACCAATACACACAGTACAATTAGATGAAATTCAATTTTATTTTTCACAAAATCACATAAATCTTAAAACAGAATGGCTCCAAGAAGTGATTAAATTTTTGTTGAATGTCAAAGTATTTTTTAATATCTAATTCTAATAAGCTATTATTTTTTAAAGAAGATTACAGGTAACTTATTGGATTTGGTTTATCATCAATGGCTTTTTTCAAATATTGAACTTACCACAGAAGCTTTTAATCAATTTGACTATTCTGAAAATATTTATTCATTACCGCAACCTGTTGTTTTCCAGGTTACTTGATAAATTTGAGTACCTATTTGTATATATCATAAAATTAAATAAGTGAATAAATAGATATAAAGTATACTCCCATAAATTTTATAATTATTTCTGATCATATAATATTTTAGATACAATCACTTACTGATATTGGAACTTCTAAACATAAACAACACCAAAGGCGTTTAATAAAAGATTATGATGAAGGTCTTTATGATTTTGATGACAATAATAATAATGTAATTATTAAAATATATTAATTTTATTTTAATGTATTTTTAGAATGTTTACAAATGTATTCTTCTTGAAGTATTTGACGGACAGAGGATTTTTAAAGCCTTTGAACAAAAACGTATTTTTGACCTTTCATTATCTATTCAGCCTGGAAGCAAAGTAATTTTTTTATTTTTTTTTCTAAA
Organism: Meloidogyne graminicola; assembly: GCA_036172905.1. NCBI lineage: Eukaryota > Metazoa > Nematoda > Chromadorea > Rhabditida > Meloidogynidae > Meloidogyne > Meloidogyne graminicola. The sequence continues at coordinate 1,040,954 of JARPZY010000001.1, read as the reverse complement.
ATTGATCAAGATTATAGATTCTTATTTTTGGTGGAACATTAATTAAGGATGACGTTATTTTTTTAAATCAGAAGAATTGTCAATTATTAGGAGGAGCCGTTGAAGAACAAGAAAATTCTTTGAATTATAGTATGCTCTGCTAATCTCTTTTCTTTAATTTAATTTCATTTATTTATTTTTTTGTTCTAATATATATTAAATTTTTTTATTTACTATGTTTGTTATATAATTCTTTTTATTTTAATATTTAAAATATTCACTTCATGCATTCTTTTATGTAAAATATTTCCATATTATTTTAATGTTTATTACTCCAGTCAGGTCTATTCGTTATTGCAAACTTTTCATACCATTACTCAATAATAGCAACAATTTACTTCACACCAGGTTTATTTTTTTAAAATCTGTTTATATAATCACTAAACGTAAAAGTCAATTTTCAATTAAATTTATCAAATTAAGTTTAGAAGTTCTACAATAATGTCCACAGTTGAAGAATTCAAGAAAAATTCTATAGTTCCTGACGTTATTCCAAAAGCACCTGAAAAAAGAATTCGTTTGACTTTCGACAGTGGAGTTGAGGTTAAATTAATTAATTTAATATTTATCGCTTGATTATAGGCAAAGCTTGGTAATGTGCTTACACCAACTCAAGTTAAAAATCCTCCAAAAATAACCTGGGAAGCGGAGGATGGTGTGCTTTACACACTTGTAATGACTGGTTAGTTTTTATTTTGAAAATAAAATAATACTCTTTATTTTTCAGATCCTGATGCACCTAGTAGGGCTGATCCAAAATTTCGAGAGTGGCACCACTGGTATATCTAAATAATCCACCTAATCTATATCATTGAAATAATTAAGGCTAGTCGTTAATATTCCTGGTAATGATGTTGCAAAAGGAGAAGTGCTGAGCGAATATGGTTAATTCAATAATCTCAAAACTTAATTTTATTTTTTTAGTTGGTTCCGGGCCTCCAAAATCAACAGGATTTCATCGTTATGTCTTTTTAGTCTATCGACAAAATGGAAAGATACACGACTCAAAACATGGACATTTGACAAACCGTTCAGGTAATATTTTTGTCTAAATTGAATAAACTTTTTAAAGGTGAAAAACGTGGTTGTTGGAAAGTGCATGAATTTGCAAAGAAACATGGTCTTGGTGATCCAATTGCCGGAAATTTTTATCAGGTAAATAAATGTTAACTGAAATTGTTATTTATAAAACTTTTTTAGGCAGAATACGATGATTATGTGCCAATACTTTACAAACAATTGGAAGGTTAAATGCGTTAAAGATATTAAAATAAAAATTTGCGGATTTCCGCATAATTTGAAACTCAATATTCAACGTATAATTTATCTTTTAGGTATTACAAAAAATAAATTATTTGTCATTTATTAATTCTTTCTCATATCGTGAAGCAATTCCATTGAAACCTTCTTTTAATTCACTAAAATTTTTTGCATTGTTTTCAGTGTCATCTAACCCCTTCCATGTCCTCTTTTTGAAGTAGTCACCTTAAGATTATAAGAATATATTTTTATTATTCAAGAAATGGAATTAAAGTTTCCGGGTATTTATAACTTATTCTCTTCTTTAGATGTTGAAAAAGTTTCGGGGTCGCTATAGTATATGGGGTCCGAGCTCGAGACATACGGTATATACCATTCGATTCCTCTTGTCGAGCTGAGCACGAATATATAAGAATTTTTTACCGGAGACGAATACTTGCTGAGATACAGGTCCCTGAAACTTGCAAAACCATAGAGGGGAGTAAGCTCATTTTTGGGATGAAAAATTCGAAAATACAAATGATGGCTCATTCGAAAGAGCTCTTCAAGCTGAGTTGAATGACACGAAATCAGCTCGATCAGATGATGTTGGACCAAGTTATGAGTTGTTATATTCTATGGGTATCTGTTACGTTACGCCTTCCTTGACGTCTATGGTTTTGGTTTTTGCCCTCAGAGGCTTCTTCTATGGCGATAAATTATTATTAATTGAATTTAATTATCCTTCATTGTTGCTTTCGGAAATAAAGCAATCAATGGCTACATTATCGTAAACTATGATAGTTGTAATCACGCTAATCACATAAATTTAGCATTTCATAACTTGGTCAAAAAGCATCTGATCGAGATGATTTTGGTGTCATTCAACTCAGCTTGACAAGCTCTTTCGAATGAGCCATCATTTGTATTTTCGAATTTTTCATCCCAAAAATGAGCTTACTCCCCTCTATGGTTTTGCAAGTTTCAGGGACCTGTATCTCAGCAAGTATTCGTCTCCGGTAAGAAATTCTTATATATTCGAGCTCAGCTCGACAAGAGGAATCGAATGGTATATACCATATGTCTCGAGCTCGGACCCCATATACTATAGAACAGCCAAAGTTTCAGAAAAAAAGATTTAAGCCAAGTTTCCACTAATTATCTTTGATTCAAATATAAAATGTCCATGGCTTAAAAAATATTGGCTATGTTATAACTAAATTAAATAAATCCTACCACTTTTTGATCAACAAATTTTAAATTATTTTACCTGCGGAATATTCAATAAGTTGCATATTTTCTTCATTTTCACCGTTCGACATATTACATCCACAGGAGCGAACATTACCAGACGTAAGACTTACATCAACAGTATCTTCATTAAATGATTGAATTTGATCTTTAAATAATTATTTTATTACTAAAAAATATAATTTTTACTTTTGAGTATATCGGAAGCTTCTCCTGTCCATTTCATACTTTCATATGGACTGCTTTGATTAAGTGCCATTTCCACTTCCATTAAACTAACAATTGGTTTAAAGAATTTATTTCCATCCAGAAGTATTCCATAAGGACAACTTAACATTACAAAAACATCAATTTCCGCACCAAAATTTGTCAGTTTTGCCTCGTTTAACTAAAAACTATCCCTTATAAATCAACAAAAATTGACTGACCTTCCCTATGTAAAAAACATAAAGTTTTTTATTTCTTTGTTTGCATAGTTGTCGGACACGTGAAATTGCTTCCTTACGACATTCCATTGAAACATATCCAAGGACTAATCCAATCGTATTTGCATCTTTAACTTTCTCAGCAAGGAACATTCGTTTCATCAATAATCTATTTATTTTTGGACTAAAATCTAATTATAAAAGTTAGTTTAAATAAATTATAAAAATTTTGCCTGTCTAAGTAAGCACATTTTTGAGATTGTTCATAATGTAATATTTTTGTTATTCCACTTAGAGTTAATACAAAAAGAGGTAAAAGCGGACTTTCTTTTCCTCCAAAAAAGATTAATAAATTCTCGTTATTTTTATATAAATTAGTGGGAACTTCACGTTTTAGAATAATCTGATGATTTCCATTTAAATGATCAAAATCCTTTACTAATTTACAAAAATGAACATTAGCAGTTGAAGGAAAAACAGATTTAACGGTAAGGTAGATTTCATCTAAAATATAAAATGAATATATTTAAAAATAAATGATTAAAAATGAAGAAATTCTTCTTACCTTCTAATTCAAAATAATCAGAATCACATAAAATCAATATTTGATCAAACTTTTCTCTTTCTTCTATACTAATTAATTCCGAAATAGTTTCTTTAAAATGACTAGAATCAATGCGTGTTTTTTCAAAAATATAAAGTGAAGGAATTTTGGAATTATTTAGATCTGTCATACATGCTCCTCCAAAATGAACAATAGAATCACAATTTGCGTGTTCTGCAGCAATCAAATCCAAACAACAACTTAAAAAAATAAATAGGAGTTAAATAAACATATTTAATTAAACAAATACAGAAACGGGTACCCCTCCAACTTTATTAAAAAATTTTAGGCTTAACATCCTATAATTTAATAATTATAAACCTTCTGTAAGATGTATCCGCCAATATAAAAAAGTTTCTACCGGGTGAACATCTTTCCAACTCTAGAAGAATTTCAGGTGCAGAAGAAAGTAAATCTTGTGGAAATTGTAAGGCTATTCGTCTGTAATCATTTGATTCCACCCATTCATTTATCCGTGATAATTCAAATATTGGAAAGTTCATCACTTTATTTTATATTTTTAAATAAATTTAAAAAGTATTTATATGTATTAAAGACTGATTCTTTAAAATAAAAATGAATTCCCAATTTTTTTTCATATAGAATGGAATTGAGAATGTAATTTTTTAAGTCAAACAACCAAATAAATAAGAAAGAATTATTTCGGCTCTTGTCCAGTTTATGAGTCCAATCGACTTTTCTCAAACCAATTTAAATAAAATAAAAATGAGTTGATCTTCTGGATTTACCCTTAGAAATAGTCGATGGACTCATAAACTTCGTTTGGACTCATAAAAGTCGATTGGACTCATAAACTGGACAAGAACTTTTATTTCTTATAAAAAATGGAAAAATCATTTCAATAAATTTTCAATCAAAATTCCTCAAAAATTATTTTCGAATAAATAATGTAGAGTCCCCGCTAAAGTAATTAAAACTTTACTCAACCCAAAAGTATAAAATTTTGTTTCTTATTGTACTTTTAAAAAATCAAAATGAAATGACATTTAATTATATATTTACTCGCAAATACCGACAAAAAAAATATTCGAGATAAATTTAAACATTATATTCAAAAGGGGTAACTTAACGTATCAAAATATATTATTTGTCTCCTACATATTATCTTTTCCTATATTTTATATTTCCATCTAGGCAGCCTTCTCAAGTTCAATCAATTTCTTAACACCGTCGTACATCTGCTTGACAGCTAAAAATTAGAAAGTTTTAATAATAAAAGATAAATTAATTATTAATTCTCTTAATAACTAACCATCATACTCGGTAAGACCAAGGCGAGCCTTGTTAGAAATATCATAGACACCACCCTCAGTTTCAGAGTGCTCGCCATGAATTCCACGAATTTGCAATTTCATATCCTCACAAATTCTGTATATAATTGTTGTTAAAAATAAAATTTAAAAATAGACTCCAGGTGACTTTAAAAAGTGTAGTCTATCTTAATAGCATTAAGAATAGTAAAATCAGAACTTTAAAAAAAAAGGTTTTGAAATTAATCCTACTTAATTGCTTAAAAATTATAAATGCAAAAAATTAAAAATACTTCTTGAATTCCGGCTTAGCGCTTATTTTAGGCAATTTGACATGTACAGATGCACGCACAGTCGTCCCCTGTAAAATAAAGCTTTTTACAAACTCAAGAAAAACCAAATTAGAAGGACAAAAGGTCAAATATCCAAGACGATCATCTCGTGAGAAAGGAACTTGTGCCTCAATTGCTTTCACTCCGTTGATTAGACGCCCAAGAACTTGCCCAACATTTCCACCATTTTGCATGGAAATGATGCGAAGATGGTCTTCTTCATTCACCCAAACAAGAAAAGTCTAAAAATAAAGGTTACTATAAAAGAAAAAGCAATCGGAAACCTTTTTGGCGTTATGGAAAATTCCTCGTCCAGTCGGCCAGAAACGGTCTAACAAAAAAAAATAAATAAATTATAAGGATTCTTACTTGCATTTGCTTCCTTCAAGAAACGGTCTCCTTCCTTAAACAGAAAGTGATCAGCAATCAACTGGGTTTGCGTCTCCTTCGTCATTCCTTAAATTAATTTTAAAAGTATTGACTGAATTTTAAGGACAGTAAGTAAAAAAAAAACTAAAATTAGGGCTTTAAAAAAGGTTCTCCAAAGAATAAAGAAACAATCAACCTTCCAATGGGTAGTAAGTCCCGCCAAGCTCAGAATCACTCTTCAGCCCATCAAAAACATTCTGAACCTTAGATTGCATCGAAAGATAATCGTCCCTACTTAAGAGTGGATTGAATGGATATCTAAATTTATTTAAAAGTTTGAGGAGAAATTAATAAATATAAACCCTTTGAAGGAACGGCCACAACGAATTCTCAAAAATAAAATTTTTATCAAACATAAGCAAAAACCTCGTAGAAAGAATATACTTTCCTTCAGGATCCAAATCTTGCAGTTCAGAAAGCTTATCCTCACCAAAATATGTAGCAGGATGCTTCGCATTCGGACCAAAGCCGCCATGATAGTCATCGATAATCGGATCGAACAGAGCAGCAAACTTCTTATATGATTCAGCATCCGGCGCATATACACCAACACCGCTATCAAGATTAGCAACCCCTAAAAATTAACATGTTGTTCTTATTATCAGATTAAAACAACTAATAATGAGCAAAATCCAATTACATACTAAAAAATGCCCTCTTTATGAAATTTAAATAATTACCAGAACGAATGACATCGTATAAAGTACCACCTAATTTAGTCTTTTTATATTTAAGCTTATCCTTCACACTCTCGGTAAAGTGCTTCTTTAAAAGTGAGTGGCACTCTTCACTTTGCTGTAATTTGCGATAGGCTTCCTCAATTTTCTTTACAGTGTAGCCATCTGCTTCATTGACTCCGAAGTATCCATACATACATTCACGAGCCTAACAAAATGATTGAAATTTACAGATTTTGATGATAAACTTACAGAAGGGTAACCAATGTTATACACCCAGTATCCAATACCAGCAGCGCCTATACCAGCAAATATAAGCGGTCCTTTATTCTTAAAATAATGTGACATATTTATTTTATAGCTAAAGATAAATTTTTAAAAATTAATTAAACTTTAAAAACAAATTTGAAAAAAAAAAAGAACGTAAAAAAAGAAATTACATAAAATCAAAGAATAATAGAAAATAAATGAATATTTTTATCTTAAATACTCCAATTTCCCTTAGAATTAAACAGTCCATTCTGCCGCGAACAATTTTGCCGGTAATTTATGTGAACCGCTTCGAACCATCTTGCCAGACCATTTTACCGCAAACATAGAACTATTTTACTATTTACTTTAAGTTTCGCGTAAAATGGTCTTGCGGTCGGGCAAAGTGGTTCGCGGCAGAATGGTCCCGAATTAAAAAACAAAAAGTGAAATAGAAATTTAATTATTTACCTAATTATAACCTATTTTTAAAGAAAAGGACAAAGAGGAAAGTCCGTTGTTCAGCTGTATTATTAATAAAGTTACTTTATTCTTTACATTTCAATATTTATGTACATGATAATTAGAAATAATTTTACTAAATTTTCCTTTAAAATTTTTTTAGCAATATGGTTTTAATTCCTCAAATAAACTATGTTCATTTACGACGTTGTTTGCATACAACGCTTTGGAGACGGTCAGTTCCTATGAGCCAACATGAACCAAAGACAAGTCTTCCATATGAAAAACTTGCGACAAATTTGGAAATTGTGAAGAAAAGGTTATCATTTTTTTCATTTTTATTTTTATTGTTCTCTAAAATTAAAAGGCTTAATCGTCCTCTTACACTTGCCGAGAAGATAGTCTATTCTCACCTTGATGATCCACAAGGACAAAAGATTGAACGTGGAATTTCTTATTTGAACCTAAGACCCGATCGTGTTGCAATGCAGGATGCAACTGCTCAAATGGCTATGCTTCAATTTATTTCCTCTGGTATTCCATCCGTTCAGGTTATTTTTGAAATAATGATTTATTTGAAATTCGTTTAAGGTGCCATCAACTATACATTGTGACCATTTAATTCAAGCTCAAGTTGGAGGAGTGAAAGATTTGTATCGAGCAAAGGCAAGGATTTTCCTTAATGTTGAAACTTTTCTTGAATTTTTAGGAAATAAATAAAGAAGTTTTCGATTTTTTGGCTAGTGCTTCTAACAAATATGGCGTAGGCTTTTGGCAACCTGGTGCTGGAATTATTCATCAGGTTGTACTTGAACATTATGCTTTTCCAGGCCTTCTGCTTATTGGAACTGATTCTCATACTCCAAATGGAGGTATTTAATAGAAATATATTTGTCTTAACTAAATTTTAGGTGGCCTTGGTGGAGTCTGTATTGGTGTTGGAGGTGCTGATGCTGTTGATGTTATGGCTGGTCTTCCATGGGAATTGAAATGTCCTAATGTAATTGGAGTGAAGTTAACAGGAAAATTATCGGGATGGACAGCAAGCAAGGATATTATTTTGAAGGTTTTTAATCATTATATTAAGCCTTAACCTTTTTATTATTTTTAAATTTAGGTGGCCGATATTCTAACAGTAAAAGGAGGAACTGGTGCTATAATTGAATATTTTGGTCCTGGTACTGAATCGCTTGCATGCACCGGAATGGGAACCATAACAAATATGGGAGCAGAGATTGGGGCGACGACATCAATTTTTCCATTTACACAATCTATGGTAGATTATCTCGTAGCTACTGGCCGTGGCAATATTGCTAACGAGGCAAAGAAATATGCTAATTTGCTTAAACCAGACCCAGGCTGTGAATATGACCGAGTTAGTTTTATTTGTGTTTAATTAGAGTTGTTTCATTCTTTTCCATAACATCATTATTTTTAGGTAATTGAGATAAATCTGGATGAGCTTGTTCCACACGTTAACGGGCCATTTACTCCTGATCTTGCCCACCCAATTGACAAACTTGGACAGCATGCGAAGGAAAACGAGTGGCCATTAGAAATCAAGGTTGGCCTTATTGGATCTTGCACAAACAGCTCTTATGAAGATATGGCAAGAGCAGCGAATATTGCAAGACAGGCAAATATTTTTTAATTTTAAAATTGATTTAAAATCAGGCCTACAAGAAAGGAATGAAGCTAAAACCGATTTTTACTGTAACTCCTGGTAGCGAACAAGTTCGAGCTACGATCGAACGTGACGGTTTCATCAAAGATTTTGAAAATATCGGTGCCGTTGTTCTTGCAAATGCGTGTGGGCCTTGTATTGGACAGTGGGATAGAAAGGATGTTAAAATGGGCGAAAAGAACACCATTGTTAGTTCATATAACAGAAACTTTACTGGACGTAATGACGCAAATCCAGCCACACATGCTTTTGTGACTTCACCGGAGATGACACTTGCACTGACTTTAGCGGGTACTTTAGATTTTGACCCGCGCCGAGATTATTTGACAGCACCAGATGGTTTTTTAAATTATATTTCAATTCTTAATACATTTATTTAGGTACAAAATTTAAACTTGAAGAACCAACTGGCGAATGCCTTCCACCGAAAGGATTTGATCCAGGAACTGACTTATATCAACAACCAAAATTCACTGGTTATGTAGTAGTTGACCCGAAAAGCAATCGTCTTCAATTATTGAGTCCTTTCGATCCATGGAATGGAAAAGATTTGACTGATATGGTTATCTTGATAAAGGTTTAAATTTAATAATTATTCTTTATTAACTTTAAATTTTTTAGGTTAAAGGAAAGTGCACAACTGATCATATTAGTGCTGCTGGTCCATGGTTAAAATATCGTGGACACCTGGATAATATCTCTAACAACTTATTCCTCACGGCAAAGAATGCTGAAAATGATGAGTTGAATAAGGTAAATGTTTAAAATTTGACATCTAAATTACTTCGATACTAATTATTTGATTTTTGAAATGGGTCGGACGATATATCCATCTATAAATACGAGGAATCCTTTCTAGAATATAATTTAATTTTCAATTTAAGGTTCGTAATCAATTGACTGGCGAATGGGGTCCAGTTAGTGAGACAGCTAGAAATTATAAAGCTAAAGGCCAAGCATGGGTTGCGTTTGGTGACGATAATTATGGAGAAGGTTCTTCTCGCGAGCATGCTGCACTTGAACCAAGACATCTTGGTGGAAGAGCTATAATTGTAAAGAGCTTTGCACGAATTCATGGTAAACATAAAAGTTTGATCTATTAAAAGCATTATTTTATTTAGAAACAAATTTGAAGAAACAAGGCCTTTTGCCATTAACTTTTGTAAATCCTGCTGATTATGATAAGGTCCACCCAGATGATCGAGTTTCTCTGCTTGAACTCAACAAACTCGCACCGGGAAAAAAAGTTAAGTGTGAGCTTAAACACAAAGATGGAAATAAAGAAATTATTGAACTTCAACATACATTGAATGAGGGTCAGATTGAATGGTTTAAAGCAGGAAGCGCACTTAATCGAATGAAACAGCTAAAAGCAAATAAATAAAAAAAGATTAGTATTTTAAGTCAATCAGTTATGGGTATACGAACTAATGCAAAGTTTAGGGAATATATAATTTTTATAATAAAATTTTATATAAAAACATTTCATAAAAATAAACATTTAAGCCTCTAAATTTTAATGTCAACCTGTATGGGAAAATATATATCATAATTAGAACTTTATTATTTCTTCTAATTAGACATTATATAAGAAATTGTGAAATATATTTTAGAATAAATTTATGCAAAATATTTTTATTATTTTTTACTTTAATTGTTTTTTATTATTTAATATTTAGTGTGTGCATATCAAAAAATATTTAATTTTAAAAATAAAATTTTTGATCAATAATTTGAAAAATTTCATAGATATAGTTTTACTTAACAAAATTTTAAATTTTACAAGAAAAACACTTAATATTTACATTTTGAAGATTGACAATTCAAAATTGAGATTTATTAATTATTTTTACTTCTCTTATTTATTTTTAGGCAACTAAACAGGATTATATTATAGCATGGTAATTATTTTATTAATTTATAATTATTCTATTAATTAAAGGCTCGGAATGCGGAAAAAGCGATGACTGCATTGGCCAGATGGCGGCGTATGAAAGAACAAGAAGAAAAGGGTCCGGTTGCTAAAAGACCTAATGATGTACGTGAATGTAAAAATGTTAATGATGCTGAACGTTTTAGACGAGAACTTGTTAATGATATATCAAAAAAGATAACTCAAATACAAGTTTTTATTATTAATTTGATTATAATTTATTTGTTATAGAATCCTGGTCTTGGAGAATTTAAGATTCGTGATTTAAATGATGAGATTAATAAATTACTTAAACTAAAAGGTATTTGGGAAGCAAGAATAAAGGAATTAGGTGGAGTTGACCACAAGTTTGTTTATTCTATGTGAAATCTTTAAAAAAAACTTTAGACGAATAGCACCAAGAGAAGTTGATCGGGACGGAAGAGAAGTCACTAGCAATAGAGGCTATAAATATTTTGGTGCAGCAAAGGATCTACCTGGAGTCCGTGAACTTTTTCAAAAAGCAGTTGAAAGTACTCCGAAAAAAACGCGAGCAGAACTTATGCGAAATGTTGATGCTGATTATTATGGCTATATGGATGATGATGATGGTTTATTAATTCCATTAGAAAAAGTAGAAGAAAAACAAGCAATTGCAAGGATAAATGCTGTAATTTTATATAATATTACTTTTTTACTTTTATAATTTTTTCTTCAGTTAAAAATAAAATTTGTTTAGATTATAATTCATTGTTTTAGGAATGGTTAAAACGAGGACCCGAAATGAACAGAGAAAAAGATTTTGATGAAGATATTTATAAAGTTCAAGTGGTAAAAAAAGAAATTTAAAAATTAATTAATTTTTTTCTTAAGGATTCTGATGAGGAAGAACCTGTTCCAATAAAAGAATCTGTTGTTATGGGAGAGGATGGACGAGAAATGATTATTAAACACGTTATGGTTCCATCACAAACTGAAATTGAAGAAATGATTGTTGAGAGAAAAAAACAATATTTGCTTGAAAAATTTGTTGGATAATTTTTTTCTATTTTTTATTAAAAAAAAAATACTTTTTACTTTTGATTATAGTATTTATTGTTTTTTAATACATTTCTATATTTTCTCACGTTTTAATTCTTATTCTTATTTATTTAATAGAGTTACCTATTATTAACTACAATGCCAGCAGTAAAAGGTTATTATTACATATTATTTTATAATTAAATAATTAGGCGATGGAATGCGTGGTTTAGCTGTTTTTATCAGTGATATAAGAAATTGTAAAAGTAAAGAGGCAGAATTGAGACGGATAAACAAAGAATTGGCAAATATACGTTCAAAGTTTAAAGGTTGATTAATTTAATAAAATTATTTTGTTTATTTTTTAAGGTGACAAAACACTTGACGGTTACCAAAAGAAGAAGTATGTTTGCAAATTACTTTTTATTTTTCTCCTTGGACATGACATTGATTTTGGTCATATGGAAGCAGTAAATTTGTTATCCTCAAATAAATATACTGAAAAACAAATTGTATTATGTTATCTTTTTCTTTTATATAATTTAATTAATTTTTAAGGGTTATTTGTTTATTTCGGTTTTAATTAATTTGAATTCTGATTTAATGAAATTAATAATTCAATCAATTAAAAATGATCTTCAATCTAGAAATCCTGTTCATGTAAATCTTGCTCTTCAATGTATTGCCAATATTGGTTCTAAAGATATGTGCGAAGCCTTTGCTCATGATTTGCCTAAATTATTGACTTCTGGGTATATGGCAATGTTTTTAATTTAAAAATTTTTTTTAGTGATACTGTTGATTTTGTTAAACAAAGTGCTGCACTTTGTCTTTTGAAATTATTACGACTTCCGATTGATATAATTCCACACAGTGAATATTCTGTTAGAATTGTACAATTACTTAATGATTCTCATTTGGTAAATTTATTTAATTAAATTAATTTACAAATTATTTAAAAGGGAGTGGTAACTGCTTCTGCATCTTTAATTGAAGTTCTTTCAAAGAAATGTCCTGATGAATATAAAGGTTGTGTTTCATTGGCAATTTCAAGGCTTGGAAGAGTAATATTAATTTTAATGTTAATATATTTATTCCAATTAAGATTGTTACTTCTAATTACTCAGATTTACAAGGTTTGAGTTTTTTTACTTATTTTCAAATTTATTTTTTTGATTTCTTTTTTTATAATAAAATTTAGACTATACTTATTATTTTGTACCTGCACCATGGCTATGTGTTAAATTGCTTAGATTGCTTCAAAATTACCCTCCACCAGGTTCTTTGTCATATCTTTTTTAACCTTTTTTTATTTTTAGAAGATCCAGGTAATCGTTCACGACTTCTTGAATGTCTTGAAGGAATTCTCAATAGAGCTCAGGATGCTCCAAAATCAAAAAAAGTTCAACATGCGAATGCTAAGAATGCTGTTTTGTTTGAAGCAATCGCATTAATCATTCATCACGATAGTGAACCTAATCTTTTAGTTAGAGCTTGTAATCAACTTGGAACATTTCTCTCTCATAGGGAGACTAATCTTAGGTTTGAATTATTCATATTTTTTTGTTAATAACAGTTTATTACAGATATTTGGCACTTGAATCTATGTGTCTTTTAGCTACCTCTGAATTTTCTCATGATGCTGTTAAGAAACATCAAGAAACGATTATTAATTCTTTGAAAAATGAAAGAGATGTTAGTGTCCGTCAACGAGCAGTTGTACGTATTTGTTTTTAAATATTTTAAATATTCTTTAAGGATTTACTTTATGCTATGTGTGATCGATCAAATGCTGAAAATATTGTTGCTGAAATGCTTACTTATTTAGAAACAGCTGATTATTCTATTCGGGAGGAAATGGTACTTAAAGTAGCTATTCTTGCAGAGAAATATGCAACAGATTATACTTGGTATGTTGATGTAATTTTAAAATTAATACGTATTGCTGGTGATTATGTTTCTGAAGAAGTTTGGTGTAGAGTGATACAGGTTATTAATTAATTAATTTTTAAAATTATTCAATTATAGATTGTTGTTAATAGAGAGGATGTACAGGGATATGCTGCAAAAACTGTTTTTGAAGTTTGTTTAAATTATTAAAATATAAAGATTTAATAATTTTTTTACAATTCAGGCTTTACAACAGGCAACATGTCATGAGAATATGGTTAAAGTTGGAGGGTATATTCTTGGAGAATTTGGAAATTTAATTGCAGGTGACCCTCGTTCAAGGTTATTTTTGTTTTTTTTTTATTATAAATTATTTTTGTTTAGTCCAATGATTCAATTTGAAACTTTACATAGCCGTTTTCATTTATGTAGTATTGCAACTAGATGTCTCTTAATGACAACTTATATTAAATTTTGTAATTTATTTCCTGAAATAAAAACTCATATACAAGAAATTCTTCGTTCTGATTCGAATTTACGTAATCCAGATGCAGAATTACAGCAAAGAGCTGTTGAATATTTACAATTAAGTAAAGTAGCATCTCCAGATGTTCTTGCAACGGTTGTTTAAAATTATTTTTATTTAAAATTGTAATATATTTCTATTTTTAGATTCTTGAAGAAATGCCTTTATTCCCTGAAAAGGAAAGCAGTTTGTTAGCAAAATTGAAAAAGTCACAGCCGCAAACTGAAGAATTAGACAATTCTCAAACAGAGCCAAAACGCCGACCATCTGCTATAATGTCATCGTCTATAAATGCACCTAAACCTGTAAGTATTTTAAATAAATTATTAAAAATATTCTTAGGGAACTTCCCCTGCATCTGATGCTGGAAAAATTGTTGATATTAGTGAAAATCAGCAATTAACTAATGGATCTTTTGCAATTAATCAATTGGCGGATATTTTTGGGAATTTGAATACAACGAATGGAGTTATCAATGATGAACCAATTTTTAACAAAATTGATTATTTAAAGTAAATTAGGGGAATATTATTAATTAATTAAAGAATATTTTTTTATTTTATATTTTTAGATTTATTGTTAGACAAAGTGGAATACTTTATGAGGATGAAATTGTTCAAATTGGTTGTAAATTAGAATCTCGTTCAAATTTGGCTAGATTAGGAATGTTTTATGGAAATAAAACAAATTCAAAATTTACACAATTTCAAACTTCAATTACTTGTCCTGGTCAATTGTCTGGACAATTAGTTTGTCAAGTTTGTTTTTAAAAATTAATTTTAATAATATTAAATAATAAGGCAAAACAAATTGACACAGAAATTGATGCTGGTACACAAGTCCAACAATTAATTAATGTTGTTTGCTTAAATTTTTTTTCTCAATCTCCAATAATAAAAATTTCGTTTACATATACGTTAGTTTATATTTTGATTATTTATTTATTTATTATTATAGAACATGTGGCAATGTTCAACAACAATTTTCTCAAAATCTCTTCTTTCCTATTTTTATTAATAAATTTTTTGAACCAACTGATATGAATTCTGAGCAATTTTTTAATCGTTGGAAACAACTTAATTTGTTAAAATTAATTATAATTATAAAAATTTTATTTTCTTTTTTTCAGACCAATTCAAGAATGTCAAAAAATTTTTGCAGCAAAATCTTCAATGGAATCAGAGGATGTTTCTCAACAAGTATATTTAAAATTAATTAATTAAATATTGTTATTTTATTTAAAGCTTTCAAATTTTGGAGCTCGTGTTCTTCCAGGCATTGACCCAAACCCAGATAATTTTGTTTGTGGAGGAATAATTGTATGTAAAACAAAATTATTAAATAAAATTAAATAATATTTATGGAAAAAATATCAAAAACGGTCGAAAGTATAGGCACAGAAATGTCTAATAATTAATTTATTTATAGGTAACACAAGTAGCACAGATTGGGACTTTAATTAGATTGGAACCAAATAAACAAACAAGGGTATTTTTAAAATAATTATATTATTTTTTTTTTCTTTTGAAAATTAAATTTAAATATTTATTTTATTAAATATTTATATTATAAGCTAATTTAAAATATTTTATATTTAAATAATTAATTGTTTTGTTTTTATCTCTTTTAAATTTAATTTTTAAAAATTCTTTTTATTAGATGTATCGACTTACAATTAGAAGTAGCAGAGAAGGAGTTGCTTCAGCTTTGTGTGACCTACTTACAGAAATTCTTTAAAAAATAATAATATTGTTTTGGTACATTAAAAATTGTACAAAAAATTTCAAAAAAAAAATCTTTTCCATAATATATATCAATATATTTTAGATAATTAAATTAAATAATAATAATATATATATATATTAATATATATTAAATTTACATTCCCTATATTTTACTTAAAAATTGTAATAATTTAATTTTACTTATTATTTTTCATTTGACAAATTAAATAAATAAAAATAAATTTATATATTTTTAAATGTTCTTTGGAACAAATAAAAATTTAGAAAATAAAAGTGATTAATAAAGAATTTAATTATTAAATATTTATTTTTTTTTTTAAAAAACATATATTAATAATTTTAATAATTATTATTTATTTTTTAAAGTTCTTCTTTAATTTCTTTTTTCTTTTTATCCTTTTTTGATTTTTCTTTTTTATCTTCACTTTTTTTAGATTTTTCTTTTATTTTTTTGGTTTCTTCTTTTGCTGCTTTTTCTTTTTTTACTTCTTTATTAATTCCTTTTTTTGTTTCATTATTTTTATCTTTTATATTTTTCTTTTTATTTTCTTCTTCTTCCTCTTCTGCCTTTTTTGCTGCTTTTCCTGCTGCGTGTGGACAACCACCATTTTTCTTTTTTTCTTCTTTTTTATCCTTTATATATATTAAAATAAATAAATAAATTTATAATTAAAAATAAATATTTAAACCTTTATTAATTGTTTTTCCTTTATATTTTCTTCTTCTTTCTTTTTTTCTTTTTCTTCTTTTAAATCTTTTCTTTCTTCTTCTTCATTAAACTTTTCTAATCCAATATTCATTGCTCGAATAACATCAGGAACTTGAGGGAAATATTGTTTATTATTTGGATAATTTTTTTTATTATCTACAGCCAAAGGATGTCCTTTTTTGTCTTTAAAAATTAAAAAATTTAATTTTTAAAAATTTATTTTTCTTTTACCTACTCAAAATAAAAAGTCGAGGAATATAACGTCCATCAGGTGCATATTCATCTTCTTCTGGTTCATCATCATCCTCCAAATTAACCATAACAAAATGTTTACTTAATTCTATTAATTCCTCTCGTTTATTTGAATTAATAAAACTTTTCTTTAAAGCTATTTAATTAAAATTAAATAATCTTTTTTATTTTTATTTTTACCTTGACATGCTCCACACCAAGTTTTATGTATAAGTAAAAATATTGGTTTATTTAAATCTAAAGCTATAGATATAGCTTCATTCCATTTTATCCAATTTATTTCTTTTCCAAATCCTTTAAAAATTAAAATTATTTATTTATATTTAATTAAATAACCATTAGATAAATCAATTTCTTTTTCAATATTTTCTACTTCTTCTTCTTCTTCTTCATTTATTGAATTACTTTGTTGTTTTTCTTTTTTTATTTTTTGATTTTCTTCTAATTTTGATAATACAAAATTAAATAAAATAAATAAAAATATAAAAGAATAAAAATTAAATAAATTCATTTTATTTATTTTAAAAATTTTCTGAATTTAATTAAAAAAATAAAAGAATAATATATTACAATAATATATAGGGGTATAAATAAATAATATATTTAATTAAAATAATATATATATAGGGGAATAAATTTAAATTAATTAAAATTTTATTAAATTATTTTTAAAATGAAAAATATATTGTGTTTATTTAAATATTTTTAAATAAAAAATATTTACATAAAATAAATAATTTATTTATTAAATATTTTAATATTTATTTTTTACGTAAGAAGGTAAAACAATTATTTAATTGGCATATTAAAAATAATAAATAAATAAATAAATAAAATATATATTTATTTTGTCTTTTGGATGAGCTAAAGAATGAGAAAATAATTAAATAAATAATATATTTAATTAATATTTATTTATTTCTTCGTTTTTCTATTAAAATCGCGCTAAAAAGAAATAGTTAAGTAAGACTTTTATTTTATTTTATTTTTTTTGTTACACAACAAATATCATCATCATCATCATACAACTATATATTTATTTATATATGTCCTTCATATATAAAATAGACGATCGAAAATAATTTTTATATTTAAAATATAAAAATTGTTAGGCTTTGATTTAAATAATTATTTTTTAAAGAAAAAAAAAGAATAATAAATAAATATATTTTTATGTAAAAATTATTTCTTCTTTTCTTTTCTTTTTTTTTTTCTTAAAAATCGACCGATTAAAAGAATTGTTATTTATCGGTAATACATTAAAAATATTATATAAAAAATTATATTTAGAAGTGGTGGTAGAGGGTGGAAATAAATGACCCAAAAATGAAACAATCGGATAAAAATTAATTTTTATTTTAAAAAATATTTTTTTTAAATTAAAAATTAATTTATTTTTGTTTCTTTTTTTTTTTTTAAATAAAAATAAAATAATTATTTAAATTTAAAGAAAATAACTTTAAAAATTCTTATCAATTAAAATAATTTTATCTTTCTAAATAAATAAATATATTTAATTTTTTATTACATTACTTAATATTTATGACGTAAAACAAAAATATTTTAAAAAATTAATTAATTAATTTAAATAATTTTATTTTAAAACTTTTTAATAATTATAAAGCTTTAAATTTAAATTTAATTTTTTTTTCTTTAATTAATATTTTCTTGTCCAATTTCCGGAAATTTTTTCTTTTTTCTTCTTTTCAAGTGCCCTCTCATTTATCCTCCTCCTATGTATATATATTTATATTACTTTTTTTTTTCTTTTCAAAAGTCTTTAATCAATATATATATATATATACTATATGCTTAAAACCACAAATAAATAAATATATTTATTTTTTACAAAATATATATTTATTTTTATTTAATTAATTATTATATGTACATAATATATTTATTTATTTTTTAATAAAATAATTAATTAATTATTTAAATTAAAACAAATAATTTTATTTATTTAATAATATCAGCTGTTGTTTTATTTAATTATTATTAGTACATATGTATTGGCCTTTCAATATAAAATAAATATTTATTTATTTTTTTCCCCTTATTTTATATATCCATTTTATATGAGGGGAGGTCATTCCTTTCATTACCTATTTTTTAAATAAAATTATATATATGTACATATTTTGTAAAAATTAAAAAAAAAAAAAACATTTTTTTTCTTTTCTATATTTAATAATTTAATTTATATATTTTTTATTAAGTGACAATAACTTTATTTATTTTTTTATTTAAATTTAATTTAAATAATAACTTTTTTTAAATTTTATAAATAAATTTATTTATTTTTTTTTTTATTATTTATTTATTATTTAATACATAGCTTTTTTCTCATTAATTTTATTTTTTTTTTTAAACATTTTTTTTTTCTTTCTTTTTTAAATGTTTATATATATTTATTATAATTAAGGGGTAAAAGAATAATTACTACAAACACTTTAATATATGTATATATAACTATTAAATAAATTAATATATATTTATGAATCATTCTATTTTTTTTTTGTTTAAATAATAAATTATTTAATATATTTATTTTAAATCATTATTGAAAAACTTTTTTTTTTTAATATTATTTTTGTTTTGAATTAATTATTTTAAAAAATAAATTTGAAAATTTTTTTTAAAGTTTTAATTAAAAATTTATTTAAAAATTATTATTAAATTAATAAACTTTTTTTTTAAACACAATTATTACATAATATTTATAAATTACTAAACTATTTAGTATATGTATAATATAATTAATTTTCCCTTTTATTACAACATTTATTTATTTTTTAAATTTATTTTTTAACAAAATATATTCTTTTTCTCTCCTTTTTTTTTTTGTATTTTTTTTTTCAAATCAATTTTCTCTACAGAATAAAATAGCTAATTTTGGAGACAAAAAGCTTTAGCGGCATTTACACATCATACACATATATGTATGTAGTAGGGTTGGATCGAAATTTCGATTTCGATTTCGAAAATCGAAATTTCGAGGTTTTTTGTTTCGATTTTTTCGATTTCGCGAAATTTGAAAATTTCGATTTCGATGTAATTTCGATTTCGAACTTTTTCAAATTTCGATCCTATACGAGTTTTTTACACCCCTAAAGATGGTATTTTTTGAGAAAAGTTGCGTGCATTAAAGAAAATTTTGGCATTTTGAAAAATAATGTTTCTATATGATGTTTTTATTTATTGATTTAAGTTTCATTTTTATTCTATTTTTTAATTGGCTGATAACGCAAGTTGTTAAACTTTTCGGCACTAATGACAAATGCAAAAACTGCAATTATGAGACAGACCGTGGAAAATCTAAATCAACGGAAAAATTAAATTCACATTTAAAAAATCACCATAATAAATTGTACAAGGAGAGAAGAGGCAATTGAAAAGAAAAAGAAACAAGCTGAAAAGGGAGTGGTAAAATTAAGTTTCAACAAAACTTTGCTATCAGAGGAAAAACATAAAACAAATACACAAAAGTTAAATCTACCAAGCATCAGCAAAACACTTATAATTGAAAAAGCACCGACAGTGGAAAGATGGGGGAGTAAAGGCTGAAGAAGGGGACAAAATTATTACAGAATATTTATGCGTAGATGGACTCGCATTTACGCTACAGAAAAATTTGGTTTCCGCCATTTGATGAAATTTTTCTGCTCCAATTATAAAATCAGGTATTTTTAAATGATTTAAAGTGTAAATCACCTAAAAAATTTAGAGCCTTTTCTCCAAAGCTGGATATATTTTAATAAGTTGAGAAGGCGTTTAAGCCCAAAAACATTAGAGAAAGTTGTTTTTTTACATAGGAATTTACCATTATGATTTTAATTATTGATACATAAATTTTTTACTTTTTTACTGATTTTTTCGAGAATTTCGAATAATTTCGATTTCGATTTCGAAAGTCGAAATTTCGAGGTTTTTTGTTTCGATTTTTTCGATTTCGCGAAATTTGAAAATTTCGATTTCGATGTAATTTCGATTTCGAACTTTTTCAAATTTCGATCCAACCCTGGTATGTAGGTATATACAATTGAAAAAGAACAACATTTACAACAAAAAAAAGGAAGGCCATTTATTTATTTATTTATTGATTATTATTAAATTAAAAAATTAATTAAAATTAAATATTTATTTTTTTAAATTAATTACTTTTATTTATTCATTACCTTTACTCTCATCTTTAATTCCTATGTATAATTTATTTACAAAAAAAATTTTTTTTTGTTGAAAAATAATTGGAGCGAGAGCGAAGTATTTTATAATTATATTTATTTATTTTTTAATAAATAAATATATTTTTTTTAAAATATTAATTTAAATATTATTTATTTATTTTTAAATAAATAAAATATATTTATTAAATTAATTTAATTATTAAATTAATTTCAAGGTCATCATTATATTATTTAATTAATTAATTAATTATTTAATATTAACTTTTAAATAAAATATATTATTTATTTAATTTTTAATAAATTAATTTAATTTAATTTTTAGTTTAATTAAAATGTTAATAAATTAATTTAATTTAATCAACTTTTTAATTTCTCCGGTTTATTTACAGCATTTATTTATTTAATTAATTAAAATTATGTTTAATATTTCTTCTTTTTTAATTTTTATTTTTTTAATTTCTTTAAATTTTTCAACTTCAAATAATGAAGAAAATAATAAAATTAAAATTCAATTTGACCCATTTAAAAAATCATCAGAATATCGTTGTGGGGCATTTTTAGAACAACAAGGACCTCAAAAAGATCCAGCAATGAAAATTTTGCATTCAATACAAAATAAATTTATTAAAATTTTTTCAAAACATTTTCCCCATAAAAGTAAAATTTAATTAATTTAAATTTAAAAATATTTTTTGTTTAAGCTTTATTATCTGATGATGCATTAATTGGTAATTATAAAGCTTTAGAACAATCATTTAAAGAACATAGCAATCAAGTAATATTTTTTTAAATAATTCTTAAATATTTTCTATATTAAGTGGATAGAATTTGAACTTTGGTGGATTATTTTTTCTTTATTTTTAATTTTAATACCCCCAATTTTTGCAATTCTTTACTTGTTTATTCGTTGCTGTATTTGTTTATGTAAAAAACATAATTCTGAAAAATCTGTAAGAAATGTTGGGACAGACAGACGATTTGATTGGCTTAGAAGAGCAATAATGAATTTATTAATTGGAATTTTTGTTTTAGTCACTGTGTAAGTTTATTGGTCAAACAAATAATGAGAGAGTGTGTAATGATTAAGAAAATATAAGAGAGACATTTCTCTGAAAATTAAACTTTTAAATAAACTTTATTTTTAAGTTTTTGTTCTGCTGTTTTATTATTGAGTACACAATATGCACAACATGGTTTAGATGAATTACCTAATAGATTACGTTATTGTGCCAATGATTTACTTATTTATAGAGGAGAAGTTGTTGAGGTAATTTAATTTTTAAAAAATTAATTTTGTTTTTAATTTTTTTTTTTTAGCAAATAAGAAAATTATTAAGAGATGATTTTATTCGTTTTAACCAAACATTAAATTCAGAATTAGATAAAGCTGGGGAAACTACAGTACAAAGATTAAAACAAGCAACAGGGGTTGAAAGATTAGACAAAGCTATAAATAATGCAAACAGTAAATTAATTAAAATATAAATTAATTAAAATATAAATTAATTAAAATATAAATTAATTAAAATATAAATTATTATAAGATGAATTAATTATTTTAATTAACAACATATAAAGAATTACAATTAGAATTAGGCAAAACATTAGATTCCCGTCATTCTCTACAAATAAAATTATTAAAATTAAGACAAGCTAAAGAAGCTTTAGAAGATTGTGAAAGAACATCAACAAATGGAGAAAAATCAGCAATTTGTCATCAAGCAAAAAAATCAATTAATCCAATTTTGGAATTAACAAAAACTTTAATTAATGAAGAAGAAGAAGGAGGAGAAGATGGAGAAATTAATGTTATTAATGGTGATGATTGGCAATTAGAAAAAAGATCTAAAGAAATTGTAAAAATTATAAATAATAAAAGGAATTTAATTTAATTAAATTAATTTTTAAATTTTAATTTAATTAGAGATGTAAAGGGAAGGGGGAATAATAAATAAATAAAATAAGGGGAAAAATAATAATAAATTAATTTAATATTAAATAATATTTTTAATTTAATTTTTTACAAAAAAAAAAGTCTTCTCTACTTCCTGAAAAAATTCCAATAATTTTAAATCAAATTAAACAAATTGATATTGAAAAAAGATTTTCTGTTCCAATAGAAGGTTTAATAATTTTACAAAAAGGAATTCAAAATGAAATTGATTTAAAAAGGAAAGGTAATTTTATTTTTAATTTAATTAATTAATTTAATTTTTAAAGATTCAAAAGAACATTTAATATTATTAGATAATACATTAAAATCAAATTTTGAACAAATTTCTTCTGCTATAAAATCAATTGATTTAACATTTTTAGATGAACAATTAATAGATCCAATAATAAAACAAAAAGAATATTTTCGTCAATTTGTTCATTATTGGTTAATTAATTAATTTAAATTATAATTTTAATTTAATTATTAGTTGGATAGCTTCATTAATTATTTCTGGTCTTTTTACATTTATTTCTCTTTGTTTTTTACTTGGTCTTTGTTTTGGATGTTGTGGAAGAAGACCTAGTGAATTTGAAGATGATGATTGTTGTGTACGTTCTAATGGTTCTAATTTTTTTGGATGGTTTAAATTAAATTTTAATTAATTTAAATAAAATAAAATTAATTTTAAGTTCTATTTGGCTATCACTTTCTTTATTAAGTATTTTTGGTTTAATTTCAGCTTTTGGAATGTTATTAGGAACAAATAGTTTTAATTTAATTTGTGATCCATTAAAAGAACCTTTAGCTAGACCTGACATGATTTCAGTAATAAATAATTTATTTAGTATTTTTAAATTAAATAATTTTTAAAGTTTATTGATCGTTTAATTACTCTTTATGGTTTAGACAATAAACAAAAAACAATAAATTCAAATAAAATTTTTGAACAAATTTTTACTCAAAAAAGAAGACCTGAATATTTTATTAAAGGTTGTAGTGAAGGAAAAACACTTTATTTATTATTAGAATTAAATAAAAAGTTTATTTTAATTGAAAGAGAAGGAGATAATGAATATGAAGAAATGGTATAAATTAAATTAAATTAAATTATTTTAATAATTACCCAAATAAGGGTAATTAATTTTAATTAATTTTAATTAAAAGGCTAATTCAATTAAACAATCTTTAATTTCTGGACGTTTATTAGAACATTCATTAAAAGGACCTATTTCATCAAAATCTTTTAGTGAAAGATGGAATTTATTTGGAATAGAAATGCGTAATGGAATAGAAGAATATGGACAAATAGAAATACCTGAATGGAAAGAAAATAATTTAAAAGAAGTAAAATTTAAAAAAATAAAGAAAAAATTAAATTAAATTAAAGTTTTGTGGACAAAAGATTCGTTTTCATTTTGAAGGAATAATTACAGAATTACGTCATTTACGTCAAACAATAGAAGAAGAAAAACAAAAAGAACAACAAATTGAAGAATTAGAAAATGTTATACATTTTTTGGTAATATATAAATTAAATATATTAATTAAATATTTAAATAGGAAGAATTAAGACCAGATTCTATTCAAGTTCGTGCATTAATTGAAAATATTTGTTCAAGATTAGAAAAATTTCGTTTTAATATTTTTGAATTAAAAATTGATTCAGAATTACTTTTAAAAGATTTAGAAAAATCACAAAATGAATTAGGTTCTGAAGAAAATTTAAGACAAATTTTACATTCTGTTGCTTTAAATGTTTCTAATGAATTATCTGATTTAGTTAAACAATATAAAGATTATATTAATAAATCTGTAAGTACTAAAATATTTATATTTTTAATTTTTAAATATTTAAATTTATAGATAAATAATGAAATAACAAGTTGTAAACAATTAAATGAAATTGTTAATTATACAAGAGAATCTATTTGTGATTATATTTTAGATCCTATAGTAAATATATTTATATTTTAATTAATTAAATTATAATTATTTTTTAGAATAGTTTTTGGATTTCACTTAGTATTGGTCTTTTATTATTATTACCAATAATTATATTTGCTTCAATATTAAATCCTTTATATAAACATACAAATGCTTATAGTCAATAGTAAGTATTATTTATATAATTAATTTTAAATTAAATATTTTTATTTAGTATTGTTCCAAGTATAACAGATTGTCCAAATGAAAATCATTTTCAAACAGATATTTACAATATGGATTCATCAAATAATTATATAATAGGTAATAATAATATAAAAACAAATAAAATAAAAAATAATAATAATCAACAACATTATCATCATGGTAATTATCAACCTCCTCATTGTTCACAAATTACTTCCCCATATGCATCTACTTATGCAGGATATGGATATACTGGACTTGGACCTCCTGTTTATATGGGAACTAATAGAAATTAAAATTAAATAATATTTACATTCCTTTATTTAAAAATATAATTAAATAATATTTTTAATTTATATAAAAATAAATAAATAAATAAAAATATTATTATATAATGTACATTAAATTATATATATATAAAAATAAAAATTAAATAAAAAAGGCATTTTTATATATATTTAATATGTAATCTCTCTCTCTATCTCTTTTAAAAAGCTCATTTATTCTTTTCAAATTTAATTTTAACCTTTAAATAATAATTTAATTTTTTTTTTTTTTAAATAATAAGTCGAACATTTAAATAATTAAAATTTTATTTTAATAATAATTTTAATTTTTAAATATTTTTAATAAAAGTTTACATTTTTATTTTAAAAAATATTTTAAAGTAAAAATATAAAGGAAAGAAATAATGTTACTAAAATGTAAACTATTTTAAAAGATTTTTTTTTTTTAATTTAATTTTACTAATTTTTCTGCCAACAAAATTTAATATATAATAATAACACCTTTACGCATTGTACATATTTAAATAAATATATTAATTTTGAAATTATTTTTTTTTTATAATTAAAAAATAAAATAATATTTTGAAAAAAAAGTATTTTATTTAATTATTATTATTAGATTAAGAAAAATAAGTAAAAACAAAACAAAATTTAAAAATATTTTCGGCTGTTTATTTTTATTAATTTAATTAAAGTTAAAATTGAAAATAAATATTTGAATAATTAAAATTTAAATGAAAGGCAGGAGTTTTTTTTTTTTGTTTAAAATAGAATCATAAAAATATTCTTGCATTTATTTCAATTAATTAATTTAAACCTTTCTTCGTTCAAGTATTTCCTCTAATTCATTATCTTTATTAATACTTCTTTGTAAAGCACTAATCCAAGAATGCATTTCCTCATTTCCATGTGCTGCCATTCTATAAGAACTATGTTGTCCTCCTCCTTCTATTAAACGACCTTAAAATATAATTAATTTATTTAGAAACAAAAAAAAATTTAAAAAAAAAAACCTTCAGAATTAGCTTTATATGCTTTAATAATGTCAGAATTTTGTGAATATAATTCAAAGGTATATTGCTTTTTACTTGAAGAAAAAGAATCAAAATCTCTATAACCAATCATTCGAACACAAAGTCCTTGTAATGAAATTATTCCTTTAGGTTCTTGACTCTAAAATTTTTAAAATTTTATTTTTTAAATAAAAAAATTTATAACATTTGGAAATTCAAAATAATATAAGCATTTATTTGACAATACAAACCAACGTTGATTCCATGTCCAATGACGATTTCCTTTAATAAATTAATTAATTATTTTAATTAAATAAAATATATTCTTTATTACCTTGTTTGTAAAGCCATCCTTGTTTTTCAGACATTCTAAATATTTGAGAAGAATTATAATTTAAATGATTTTCATTTTGATTATCTTTTGGGAATTTAAATGGTTCATCACGTATTGAATTATAAATTTGCTAAAAATAAAAATTAATAAATTAAATTAAAAACAAACAATAATTAAATCACGAGAAACATTTAAAGTCTCTGTTATATGTAAAAAATCTTCCAAGCTCATTCTTTCTTTTACATTTGGATTATAAAGTGAAGTATTTAACATAATTGTTGCAAAACAAAGAGTATAGCATGTATCTAAAAAATAATAATAAAATTAAAGGAATTATTATAGATTAGTTGAATTTAAAATAAAATAAGTACTAAGATCAATAGTGAAGGACAAAAAAATCTTTTAAACATTATATGCTTTACTGAGATACTGGACTTTTAAAAAATTAATAAAATCTTTTACCAGAATTATTAAAAATTGAAGGATTTTGTTCACAAAAACGAAGTGCAAATTGTTCTATAATTCTATCAATTTTTTGTGCTTCTCCAGGTAATCGAAAAGAAAAAAGAAAATTACGCATTGCTTGAACCAACATTAAACTTTCAAAATTTTGAAGGTAAACAAAATGGTGAAGAACATCCAAATTAAATGTACAATTTTCTCCAAGAAAATCTCCAATTGCTGACTAATTATAAATATTATTAATATATTTTTAAAAACCTTTTTTAAATCATTATTACGTAATAAAAAATGAGCAAAATCTTTAGCCTTATTTGAAACTAATCCAGAATTAATTAATGATTGTACCCCTTTTTTATAATCTTCATTAAAATTATTTATAGCCAATTTTTGAACTTTTTCTTTTGATGAACTAAAAAAATAAAAATTAAAATTAAAATAAAATTTACTGAATTGAAATTGGATTAAGAGATTCTATAGTTGAATTAGTTTTAGATAATTCTTCTCGAATAATCTTTAAATAAAATAAATAAATATTTAAAATTTAATTTTTAACCTGTATTTCATCAAGTAATTGAATTTTTCGAGAACTTTAATATTAAAAATTAAATAAAATTAAAATTTAACCGTAATTTAGTTAAATGTTCATATTCATCAGGAGTAAGATCAACTGTAGAGAAGGAAGAAGTCATTAAAATCCTCTTTAACAAAAATTAAGCCAAATTAATTTTTCTCTTCAATCAACTTAAAACTTGAATTTTTATTTAAATTTATCAAATGAATTTTATAAAATATCTAAATGTCGTTGACCAATTGTCGATTATTTCCTTTTGCATTTGACAAAATGTTACTTTACTCAAAAGTTGGCTCCTTAATTTCTTTAATTCGCGTTTTAAAATTATTTATCTTAATTCGGTGTATTTATTTTTTGTTTTTAGTTTTATTACTACTAACATGCAATTGGAATCTATCGCTGGAAATGAAGACGATGAATATGTTTCAGATGCTCTTCTTGCTGTAAAGTTGAAATTTGGTATTTTAAAGAGAATTAACTTTTTCTTATTAAATATTTATAGTTTCTTCAACTGACGACATTGATACTTCCATTCCTTATTCTCCAGAGTTTGCTTATCAACATTTTGGAGAGAAGTTTGTTTTATTTATTAAATTTCAAATTTTTCTTTTAAGTGAGACCATTATTGGATATAAAAATCTTTGTGTCACTGTTTTATACTCTGATACTTCTCTTTATCTTACTTGTTTAATTAAGTATGATAGTGTTATGAATGGAAATTCTTCTATCCAAGTAATTATATATTTTTTCGATTTTGTTTAAAAATTTCTTTTTAGTGTGACAATATTGTTGAAAAAATTAAAGATGTTTTACCCAGTACACAATTAGATGCTTATTTGCCTTTTGACAAATTTAAAGACAAATTACTAGAACAGAAAAAATTTCGACCTTATGGAGAACTTATTTCTAAATTTTCTATAGAACAAGGTCTTTTAAGGGTTTTAAATTTAAAAAATGTAGTTTTCAGAAATTGGAAAAGAACGTTGTTTTGAATTGTATAAATTTGATAAGTCTGAAACTGATCTTCGATTGGAAGAAGGAATTAAATTTTTGGAAAGGTTATTTTAATAATGAAATAAATTTTTTCAACAAAATTTGTAGGGCTCAGTCAATTGCTTTTTGGTACATTGAATCGGTAAGTATTTTTTTATTTTTATACATACTTATAATCATAAAAAATACAAATAAATAATTCTATGATTTTTTCATTAGCTTTAAAATATTTTTATCTTTATCATTATTTTAGGTTCAGTATACTGATGAAGAAGATCCACGTTTCTTTAATTATTTTCTTTTCGAATCTCTTAAATCTTCAAATGATGGCCTTTCTTGTTGGAAATTTGCTGGTTATGCAAATCTCTATCGTTTTTATCATTATCCAGACAAGGAAAGAATTCGAATTGCACAGATATTATTAGCTCCCCCATTTCGAAAGATGGGACTCGGACCAAAATTTTTACAATCAATTTATTCTGATCTCTGGAAGATTAATGCTGTTTGGGATATTACAGGTTTTTTTTTAAATTGAAATTTAATTAATTTTAATATTCATAGCTGAAGTTCCTGCAGGTTCTTTTGTAATTATGAGGGATTATACTGATGTTTTAAATTGTTCTAAACTTCCACAATTTTCAAAAGAAAATCTTTTAAATGGATTTAATCTAGAAATGTATAATTCTGCTCGTGAAAAATACAAATTATGCAAGGTATAAAAATAAAAGAAAAAATTAGTTACTTTGAAATTAAGACCCAATCTCGTCGTGTTTACGAGATTCTCCGACTTTTTCACACTAAAGTAAACATTCCTGAAGAAATTAAACAATTCAAGTCTGATGTGCTTAAAAGACTGAAAAAACTTGTAATGGACCCAAAGAGAGACAGTGCAAGGATTGCTCAATCTTTTGCTGATGATGAACAATCTTTAGCTATTGCAATGAAGGCTTTTGAACCTGTAAGTTGAATTTGGGGAAAAAATAATTGTTAGTTAGAATAACATTAATTAAATCAATTTCTAACTAAATAATTTTTTAAAGGAGCAACAACAATATCAATTAGAAATGATTTATGAAAATTTGGTTAATAATTACAGAACTGTTTTGAATCTCTTAGCAAAATATGAGAAAAATTTTGTAAATTAAAATGGAAGAAGCCTGAAACTATTTGATACTATGGATGATCTTATTTTTAATACCAATATATTTTGATTATTTTTTTTTATTACTTTTATAAATTTCAATTTTGTAGAATTTTTTGTTTTATTTTAAAAGTTATTTCCTTTATTTTTAAATTTAAATTGTTTTTTAAATATAAATAATTTTTTAGATGAATAAAAATACTTCTACACGAAAGCCTTTTGGATTCCCATTTGATCCATATCCTATTCAAAGACAATTAATGAATGCAATTTATAATTCAGCAGAACAAGGACATATTTCTATTTTTGAATCACCTACAGGAACGGGCAAATCATTATCAACAATTTGCGCGGTAATTAAAAAAATATTTGTTGATTTTTATATTTAAGAGTTTTTAATTTATTTGTAGTATTTTTTAATATTTTATTATCTAAAAATATACCTTTAAATTTTTTTATTTTTAAGTAAAATATTCAATAAAAATAATGTTTAATTTTTAGTCCCTAACTTGGCTCGAAGAAAATGAAAAACGACATAAAGAAGATGTGGAGAGACGAATACGTGAACTTAGTTTGAGTTTACAAGGTTTTAGTTTTTAATTTTATTTTAATCAATTCTCTTCACTCATTTTCTTTTTTGAAAGTAAGAGGAAAATATCATCATGTGTTATAAAATGGAATTGGTCGTAGCCATCTCCTTTCTCTGTTTGCATTTCATTTTCCTATTAATTTTTTTTTTAATTTTACAAAAAAAAACTTTAAACTTGAAGAGCAGTTAAAACATGTTCTTTTGTTAGAAAATGGCTACTAAATCGTTTTCCTCCAAATCGATATTCTGTTGCATGAAATATTCCTCCTTGAAGTAACCAACCACCAGGTTTTATTAAACTACAAGCTCCATTTATAGCTTTTTTATAACCTTCAAGTGTTTCACATGAATATTCCATACAAAATACTGTTGTTACCAAATCAAATTGTTCAGGTATTTTTTTGATATTTTCTTCTTTCCATTCAATTCCTTGAATAACTGGTCGTTTTTGTACGTTAACCTTTAAAATAAGTTTATATTTCCTCTCTTTTTCCTAAAATATTTTTAAAAATAATTTTTACTTCTAAAACAGCTTTCATTTTTTTACGTGTAAATTCCTGCATTTGTAAAGGTTTTTCATGAACTGCTTCAATCCCAGCAATCCAACAACAAATTTCTGACCAATCAAAACTATTTTTTGCAAAAATCCAATCAACAACACGTTGTCTATTTATTGGGGAATAATCGGAACTAAAGATTAATTCAACATGATTTCTTAAAACTAATGGAATATAAATTGTTGGACCTTAATGAATTGGTTATTTCTCTAGTTTTTTAGAAGTTCTAACCTGCACCTAAATCTAGCATTGTACCTATAGTTTTTGGAAGTCTACAAACAATTCCAGGAAGGAAAAATAAAACAATCTGCATTGCAACATCTTCACGTGGAGATTTATAGAACCCCTAGAATAGAATTTTTTTTCAACTTTCAATTTAGTACTATTTATTTAATTATTTATTATCTTTTTTACCTCTAAATATTTGTCTGGGTCAAACTAAATATAATTTTTTAAAAATAATATTAATATTTTTAAAAACTTGTTTGTCATGTTCATCTGCTCGGTAAATTGGATCAGGAGGGGATTTTTCTTTTTCTGAATTTCCCTTTTTATTTTCCTCTTTGTATTCTTCATCTAATTCACATCGATACAGTTGAACAATTAATGGATGAACATTTGTTGAAGTATTTTTGTAATTAAGTTCATCTTCAGATTTTCCATTATCTTTATTAGACATAATGCTATTATTTTATAAATGTTTATTTATTCCTTCATTTATTAACAATTCTTTCTAGTCCTCTCTTAATATTTTCAGTAAATTTTTCTTTAGATCGATCATTTTATAGAAAAAAAAGAAAGAAAGAGAAAAGATATTTTCTAGGATTTTTTGTTTGTTTTTAGAAATAATTTAAGATTTATGAACAAAAGAAATTAATTTATATTTTCAATAATTATTTTTAAAAAATTGTTTTTATTAACTTTTTAATTTTAGAAAATGTTAATGACTCAGAATCAGATTGGGTAAATGTACATAAACAAAAGATGGACATTGAACAAAAATTAGAAGAGCTTAAAGAAGAAAAATCAAAACAACAAAGAATTGAACAAAGATTAACACAAATAAGTCAAGACCAGAAAGAATTTAGAGAATCTGGAAAGAAAAAAACAAGAACTTTACGTAGAGGGAAAAGATCTCGTTCAGTAGAAAATGATATTGAAAATTCTCCTCTTCCTCTTTCTTCTTCTGATATAATTAATTTAAATGAGAATAATGACAGTTTTAGAAATAAAGACAGAGTAATTATTTTTAATTATTTTAAATTATTCTCTCTTTTTAAGGATTTACTTTTAAGTGACAGTGAAGATGAGAATGATCAAAAGAAAATTTCAAATAATTCTCTCAATGGGGGAGAAACGGGTAATAATGAACCTCAAGTCTTAAAATGTAATAAATTAATTTATGCTAGTCGGACTCATTCTCAAGTTTATTTATTTATTTTTTTATTAAATTTATTTAATAATTTTAGTTGGAACAATTTGTTAAAGAATTACAAAAAACAAGTTTTAAGCCAAGGGTTTTAACTTTAGGTTCAAGACAGATGCTTTGTATTAATGAAGTTAATTTCTAATTCAATTATTTAATTAAATAATTTTTTAAGGAAGTTCGTGAATTAGGTGAAGGAAAATTAATTAATGATCGTTGTAATGAACTTCTTAGTACTTCTAGTAAAAATACTGAAGAAGGAAAAAAGCCAAAAATGGTTTACTTTTTAAATTTAATTAATTTTTTTGTATTTTTTTAAATAGGAACATGAAAATATTCCTAAAAATAGTAATTGTGGTTGTTCTTATGCAAAAGGGGATGCTATAGAAGAATTATCTGATGCAATTTTAGCAATAAACGAGGATGAAAAATTTTTAGATCAAGCTAAGGGAATTGCACAACTTGTTAAATTAGGTCGTCAAAGACATGGTTGTCCTTATTATGCAAGCAAAACAGCCCTTGGATTAAGTCAACTTATTCTTGTTCCTTATAATATTTTATTACATAAACGAACACGTCAAGCTTGGAATCTTGATTTAATGGGAAATGTTATTATTGTTGATGAAGCACATAATCTTTTACAGACATTAGCAAGTATTCATACAGTTAGTTAAAATAAAATATTAATTAATTAATTTTTTTTAGGTTGAATTAAGTAATACTCAACTTGATGTTTGTTGTCAATGTTTAAAGGATTATATGGAATATTTTCAAGACCGTTTAAGTCAACGAAATTTACGAAATGTTCGTCAACTTCATTGTCTTGCATTTTCAATGTATCAATTCCTTGGTTCGATTTCAAAAGATAAAGGACCAACAGATGGTACAGTAATTGATATGGCATATTTTTTTGCACAAGTAAATTAAAAATAAAATTTTTAATTATTTTTTTTTTAAATCTTTTAGCTAGGTGATGCAATTAATATAGACCTTTGCCGTTTACTTTTATATCTTGAAAATTCACAACTGTGCAGAAAATTAAGAAATTTTCGGATTAGATATAGACCACAAGTTGCTTTGTATAATCCTAATCGTAAATTAATTAAAATTAAATATTTAATTTTTGTTTTTTAAGCTACTCCAGTTAATATTACACCTTTATATCAACTTAGAGATTTTATTGAAGTTAATATTTTTAAAATATTTTAATTTTTGACTATTTTTAATTTTTTAATAACTTTAAAAAAAAAAATCCTTAATTAATAATTTATTAACTAAAAATACTTTAAATTAAAATTTAATTTTTCTAGGCCCTTACTTCTCGGTCAGAAGATGCTCGTATAGTTATTGACCGTACAAACATTAGAAATCCTAGATTACGTTTTATTTTACTTAATCCAGCAGAAAAACTACGTGATATTGTTAATGAATGTCGTTCTTTAATTTTACTTGGGGGTACAATGCGCCCAGTTGATCAATTAATGGATGCATTTAAAAGAATTTGTAAAATTCCACAAAATCGAATTAAAGTATTTTCTTGTGGACATGTTATTGGGCCTAAACAACTTTTGGCAATGTCTATTGGTATTTAAGTTTTTTTCTAAATTTAAATTTTTATTTTTAAGGTAAAGGGCCGGATGATAAACCTTTAAGTTTAAATTTTGCAAATCGTGATTCTGAATCAGTTCTTCGTTCATTAGCACAGTCTTTTATTAATTTAATTAGACAAATACCAAATGGTGTTGTTGCTTTCTTTCCAAGGTTTTCTTTTTAAATTCATTTATTTACTTAAATATTCTTTTAAGTTATGCTTTTCTTGGTACTTTTATGAGGTCAATTCGTTCTTCTGGACATTTGGAACAATTAGAAGTAATTTATAATTCTAATTTTAAATAAAAAATAATTTAAGAAAAGGAAAGAAATATTTATTGAAACACCTGCTGGAAACGAAGAAACTTCTATTTGGCCATCATTTTGTAAAGCAGCAGTTACTTCACGTGGAGCACTTTTAATGGCTGTTGTAGGAGGAAAATTAAGTGAAGGAATTAATTTTTCTGATGAATTGGGACGTTGTGTTTTAATGGTAAATTTAAAAAAAAAATATTTTTTTTTTTAATTTTTATTTAGGTTGGTGTTCCTTATCCAAATAAACAATCAGCAGAATTACAAGAACGAATGAAGGTAAATAAATTATTAATTAATTTTAAATAATTAAATTATTTTAAAGTTTGTTGAACAAACAATAGGTCAAGGTGCTGGAAGTCGTTTTTATGAACAATTATGTTTACAATCTTTAAATCAGGCAATTGGACGTGTTATTCGACATAAAAATGATTATGCAGTTATTCTTTTATTAGATCAAAGATTTACACAACAATTTCTTGGAAATGGTTTACCTGGTTGGATAAAACAAAGATTAATGCATACTTCCAATTTTTCTGAAGCTTTGGGTTCTTTAATTAAATTTTTTCGTTTACATAAACAACCACAACCACTTTTAACTTCTACTAAAATTAATTGTATTAAAATTAATGAAAATATTAAAAATGATGATGATAATGATATTATTCCAATCTGACTGATAATTTTTACAAAAAAGGAACGAAAAAAGAAAGAGGAGAGACAGAATTACAAAGATTTTGAAAAAATATTTTTTAATTTATTTGGATTTCACGGGAAATATTTTTAGCTTTTTTATTTTTTTTTTATCTTGAAGTTTAAGTTTTACTAATTTTTTCCAAGTAATTAAAAATAAAAAGTTAAGACAAAAAAAACATAGAAAGCAGAATAAATTATTTTTTTATAAATATATGTACTACTAGTTAAGATTTTTATGTTCATTCATTTGCATTTTTTTTTTTCATGCATAAATCACAATTATTAACTGAAATAAACTTAATAAAAAGACAGAGAAATTTTTTTATTTTAATACATGGAACAAAAATTTTAAACAAATTCAGAATTCGTCGCTCAAATGAAACCTTTACACGGTATCTCAAATCATCGCTCAAATGGATCTCGCCCAAATCGTTCCACTACATCCTTTAGAACCAAATGTCTTACTACATTATACTCAAGTGTCCATTTTCATTAGTGTTCGGCAAAATCGATTTTTCCGGATTGCCGGACCGGATTTGAAATTTTTGATAGAGCCGGACCGGATCCGGCCGGATCCGGTGGCTATAATCCGGTCCGGAATAAATCCGGAGATTTTTATTTCCGGATTCCGGTTGAATTTCTCCGGATTCCGGACCGGATTCTGGTTTTTACGGTATTTTTTAAAAATTTGCTAAAATAAAGAAAAAATAGCTTTTAAAGGATTAAACCTTCAATTTAAAGAGACATAAAATGAAAAATCTTTATTAATATGAATAATTCAATTGTGGTATTGCTTTATTAAGAAAGATTAAATATTCAGCATTTTCTGGTGTTAGACGAAACCTTCTATAATCGAAAACATCCCTAGCAACACTAAAAATTTCTTCACTTTCGACACTTGTAGAAGGCGTTGTTAAATATTTGGCTGCTAATTTCGCCAACCTTGGATGCTTTTTATGATTTTTTCTCCACCAATCGAGAGGGTCTGATCGTTGACTAGCTTTCTCATTCACAACCATAACTTTGTATTTCTTCATCCAAATCATTTGGTTTATCTATCACTAAAAAATAAAGACATACTTAATATAGAAGTAAAAATAACCATTTATATTTTGTTGTTCTTCTAATGAATCAAGAAAACGATTTTTTTGTAGGTGGTTCTGAAATAACAACATCACATTGCCCAAGCAACAACTCATCAATCTGAATTAAAATAAAATTTTAAATACAATAAATTTCTTAAGAACCTCAATATTTGATTCATTTATTTCTTCTTTTATCCAATACGAAACTTTATTAATGAATAAAAGTGGATCCTGCGAGAAGTTGTGTTTAAACCTGGATCTAAGAATGTCGCAAGACAGTAAATTCTCGAATGTTCCATTATTAAAAATCTATCTTTTATTCCAGAAATTGCACTGTTCCTTAAAGATTCCAGCTCGATAATTGTTATTTTTATACATTCTTCTTCTGCAGAAGAAACAGTTAAATCGACTGCACGCAGATCCCTAATTCATAAATATAAATAAATATATGTAAAAAATTAAACCTTTCCATTTGCTTAGCGTATGGAATAACAAACAGAAAGTGGAGATGCACAAAACAATTTAGAAACTTCTTCAAAGGGTGTCAGTAGATTCACCAAGGCTTCCAAAAGTTTCCACTCTTTATCGGATAGAAAAAGATCAATCATTTTGTTTTCAATTAAATAATCATCGATCGCTTTTCGTTGTTCAATTAGTCGTCTAACCATTATTAGGCTTGAATTCCAACGTGTGGACACTTCCTAATTTATTAAATTTAAATCTAATTAATTCAACTTGAATCAGTTGATGAGATGGAAGTTCATGAAATTCTTGAATTTCTTTAATTCAGTAAATGCTTTATTTGAATGACGAATATGACCAACAATCCTTCTACAACGACCAAACAATTTTAATATCTCCCCTTCCTTCTCAACGATGGAATTTTTTACAATTAAATTTAATTTGATGTGCTGCACACAATGTGTGCTCGTATTTCAATTCGTCGAACGACTTAAATTTGTAGAGTTAAATTTTTATTAAATTTACATATTTTTAAAAATAATTTATTGAAATAATACTTTTTGGACATTTCGTGCACCATCAGTTACAAAACAATGAATCTTATCTGCAACACTCCACTCCTCAATCAAAACTAACTAGTTTCTTTGATATATTTTTGCCAGTATGCGCCTCCGAAAATTTACGAACTGCAAGAACATATTTTTTTTCTTTTCCAATCGTTTGTTATCCCATTTGCTGTTAAACTTGAAGAATATTTTTTAAAAGGATTTAAGATAGAAAAAACCTGATGAAATTTTCCGTAACACCCGACCAACAATCAGTTGTACAAGAGACATATTGGCATTTGTTCAAGTCCTCTTTTAGTTTCATTTTCACTACTGCAAATACTTCAGGCAACACCCTTCTAAAGTGTGACTCATCCAGAAGCCTCTCCGATTGCTGATTAAACAAAATTCGAAAGCTTTTTGTATTTATTATATTAAAAGGAAGATTATTTTCAGTAATAAAGTTGATGACTTTTTTATCCAATTTACTTATTTTATTACTTCCACTGCAGATGAAATTATCAATTTTTTGTTCATCTTTTTTTTCTTTTAAAGCATTATACTTTCTTGTAAATTCACTATCACAATGCATGAAGAATTTAAATGTACAATTAGAGACTTAACGCTCCCTTTCGAAAGAATAAATGTGTATTTTTCCAATTCCTTGCTGTTTACAGGAGATACATTCTGCAAGTTCATTCGAAGTTTTCTCAAATAATCCGATTTGAAATATTTTATGTTGCATAATCTCTAAATTAATATCAAGCATTGTCAATCGTTATTAGAATAATATTAAATAATTTAAGTGATTTAGAGATAATTTGAAGAAATTAGGTGGCCGAATAATTAGGCAACAAAATGACTTTTTTTATGTTTCATCCGTCCTCTTCATTAACATTACGCCAAAATTAACAATTTGAAAAATCCCAAATCCAGTGCAAAAAATTTTTGCCGGATTCGGATCCGGACCCGGATTTTACGAGTAGTTCCGGACCGGATCCGGCCGGGTTTTTCCGGATAAATCCGGTCCTGAATTAATCCGAAAATTATGAAAAAACCCGGATTCCGGACCCGGACTCCGGCAACATCCGGCCGGATCCGGTCCGGCGCCGAACACTAATTTTCATCCATTAATAACTTGTTAGGGTGGGGTACAGAAGAGTATCGGACAAAAGAGCCTTCAGTAAAAATTTGCCGATACTCTTTTGGCGATACTCTTCTGTCCCCGACCGCTTTTATTGTTGTACTTGCATTTACTTTAACATTTTTTCTTAGATTTTACCATTAATTTATGCAGAAAAACGAAGCAGAAACAAACTTAACTTCTGGGTCACCTATAAAAGACAAACAATATATAAATGCCATACAGGTTAATTTCTAAAACTAATTTAAGTCAAGCAGTCGTGGAAGAGTGTTGGAATAAATACATTAAGCATTTATATAATTTTTTTAATATATAATTAATGTTTTCTTGTTTAGTCTATTCAAAAAAAGAACAAAAGGAAGCACGAAGAATTTCAGTGCAACAGCTCTAACAATTACGAAATTGTTCAAGAAACTCCTCCTCAATCTTTATCTTCTGAGCCTCAATTAAAAAATGAAATAGTTAATCCAACTGGACATGAAGTATTTTTTTAAATTTAATCTTTAAATTATTACTAAGCCCCAACAAAAGAAAAAGAAAAAAAAGAAGAAAGCTCTTGAAGATTCAATAACAGATGATGTTCAATTTGCTGGTGCTTCTGTTAGCAATAAATCTCTTGTTCCTTCCACTAGTGAATTAAATCAAATTGTTAGTGGTTTCGATTACTTAAACTTTATTTTTAAATTTCTAGAAACAACCAAATATTCACAAGCTTTTGGATACTGATGAAGAAGAACTTGATTTGGATGAAAGACAGGAGCGTGCTGGTTCTATAACTTCCAATATTATTACAGCTGTAAGTGTTATGCCAAAGGAAATGTACTGCTTTTGCAAGGTTATATTTTTTAACCTATATCACACATTTCTGAAAATTTCCTTAAATTCTATATTTTATTTATTTTCAGTACATTTTGGATTTGGAGGAACAAAAATCCTTGAATTTGACAGGCAAAAAAGGAAATGTTAAGTTTAATGCTCTTTTACGTGACATCACTTTGGATTCTTCATTCGATTTGGCGTAATATTTTTATTTCTTTCTTAATTTACTCCTTTTAGGCAATTACAAGCTTGTTTTGTTCAATTTTATCGTTGGTCTACTTTATTAACAGAAGTTCCATTAACCGAAGCACTCAAAAAAGTTATGGAATTTGTTCAAAGTGAGCATATTCTCCAACGATTTCCAGAATTTCCAAAAACGAAAAGTCTTTGGAGTATTTACTTAACTAAATGTGGTGTTGACTCTTCTAAAATTTTTGTTAAAAATAATAATTTGAGGGAGAACTTCAAAAACAAACAAGTTTTTTTAAATTAAATTTAAAAAAAGAAATTTTCAATTTTAGGATAAAGCAGTTATCGAAGCAGAAGAAGAATTTAAACAAAGTAAACGTGATTTAATTTCGTCTTGCAAGGAATTTCTTGACAAATATAAAGATAGTCTATTCCAAACACAAATTGTTTCTATTCAAAAGAAGTTGGGAAGATTAGAAAGAGAAATATCGGTTTGTTTGGATAATTATTTTAAAATAGAGAAAAGTTCTATTAGATTAAATCTGTTATTGATATTAATTATTTTTTAGTTGGAAAATCAAACTAAAGGGAAAACTGAACGGAAACAGAAAAAGTCTAAACCAACAGCATTTGATCTTTTCAAAAAAACAAAGGAAGGAAAGTTAGTTTATATTTATTTATTTTTTAAATTATTTTCAATTAAGATACTCAGATTTGTCAGAAGAAGACCGAGAACGGAAACTTATTCGCCAATATGGAAAATTGGATCCAGCACAAAAAAATATTTACGAATCGATTGCAGAGAGTCTTTGATTTTAATCTCATTGATTGATATATTAATAATTATCATAATATATTTTCACCCTTTTTTGTTATTTTTTTTAAATTGTATTTTAAAATTAATAAATAAAATAAACAATTTTAAACTTTTAATTACAAAAAATATTTTTTTTTTTTTGTTTAATCAAAATTTTGTTGAATGAAAAGAAGTAATGTAAATATAGAGAATAATATAATATTTTTTTCGAGAAAACAAAATAGTTATCAGAAAATTATTCTATTGGAGTTTGGGAAAATTTCTTTTAAATTTAAATCTATAACAGACTTTAAATTAAAAAAAAAATAAATTTTCAAATAATTTAAATGACTAATTGTAAGCAAAAATAAAATTTAATTGAGGTTCAGAATATATTCTAAAAGTTAATTTCTAAATAAATGACCGGTATAATTTTGGAGGAGGTTCTTTCGAAGTTTGTTGTCGTATAATAGTTCCTCCATGCCATGGTAATTGATTATTAATAACAGCTAAAAATAATTAAATTAAATTAATTAATTATAAAAATTACTAAAATTATCTATCTTTGTTAAATTTTGTTGATTTATTAAATGAGGAATTATTGGTTGTTGTTGATGATTTTGTTGAATAATATTTGGTGGTCTAATAGCTTGATCTATTTTTTTAAAAATAAAATTAAATAAAAAATTCCTTTATTTTATTTAAAAAATAAATTCAAACATTGTATATGTTGGTTAATTTGTATATTTGATTGTTCTTTTGATGGAGGAGGAAATCGTTCATGAACTCTAATTCCAGTAATTCTCAAATTATTACTTGATGATGATTGTGAATTAAATTGATTTTTAATTCCATTCATTTGATTTATATTTTTATTAGATTGATTTTTAATGTTAGTTGGAGGTAATTGTTGTTTTTGTTGTTTATTTTATTTTTTGTAATTGTTTTAGCTGGCATACGAGGAATTGTTGTTAAAGGAGATATTCGTGGTTGTTGTAACTTAAAAAAAGTATTTAAATAAATAATTTAAACAAACATTATTATTTTTATTTTGTTGAGTAAAATCAAGAGAATCAGCTAAATCCAATACAGCTCTCCATTCATTTGCAATCTGATGATGAGAAGTTTTTTGAATTTTTTCTGGTGGAGGTTCAGAATTTAATTTTTTTGAAATAATATAAGAATTATTTGAAGATTGTATTTGTTTTTTATTTAAATTATTATTAATTGATTTATTATAATCATCAATAATATCATTATTTTGTAAAGGTGATTTATCTATTTCTTTAATTTAATTTATTTAAAATATTTTTATTTAAAAAAAACCTTCTGGAGGTGTCAATCCACATGGTTCAGGTATTAATTGACGAATAACTGAAGTTGTTCTATTATTTTCATTTTCTAAATTTTTTAAAAGTTTTAATCTTTCTTCTTCAGTTTTATTTAATTTTAATTCAAATTCTTTATTTTTTTTCGAATAAATTATTTTTAAATTATTTGCTTCTTCTAATTCCTTTTTTGCCCTTAATTCTTGCTTAATTAATTCTTCTTTTTTTCCTTCTAATTTTTCAGCAAGTATTTGATTAATTCTTTTTCGTTCTATTAATTCTTGTTCTTTCTATTAAATTAATTTTATTATTTAAATTCCTTAATTCCCAAAAAATATATTTTTACCAAATTAAGTTTATTTGTTAGATCAGCTACATCATCAGTTAATTTAACTTGAATTTTTTGTTTAACCTCACAATTTGTACATCTTTGCTTTGAAGCTAAAAAAAAAGGAATTTTAAATTAAATTAAAAAAATACTTAAATAAAGCTTATCATTCAATTTTTGCAAAGTTTCTTTATTTTCTTCACGTGCATTAAAAGCCTCCTTCCTTGCAACCTCCAAAAGTCTTGTTTGAACTTGAAAGGCATTCAGAACATTTTCTAGTTGAAAAGTGGTTTCATCCTTCTCAGACTAAAATAAATTTAAAAAATTTTGAACATCTACTTTCTTAACATCAAATAATCTTAAAACTAAAAATACTTAATTGTATGAATGTACAAGGTCATTTGATGTTAAAAGAAAGAATTAATATTATTAAAAATTAAATTTAATACTTTAAGTTTAGTTAATTTTCCTTCCTTTATTTTAAGTTTGTTAAATGTTCTTTGCTGTTCCTCATGAAAGTTAATATAAAACTTCAAGAAAAAAAAAAAATATGAATTTTTTACTTTTTAATATAATTTAAATATTTTTACCTTATTTATTTTATCATTTAATTGTTTTTTTGCATTATTTTGATCTAAACTTAAAGCAGCCAAATTATCCATTAAATGTCTTCTATTTGCTTCATTTTCCGTTCTAAATAATAAATATTTATTATTAAAAAGTTTTTAAATAAACTT
This sequence comes from Meloidogyne graminicola, assembly GCA_036172905.1. NCBI lineage: Eukaryota > Metazoa > Nematoda > Chromadorea > Rhabditida > Meloidogynidae > Meloidogyne > Meloidogyne graminicola. The sequence goes on along the minus strand of JARPZY010000001.1, from coordinate 998,581 downwards.
GTGGATTGAAAGTTTATTCTTTATTGAATAAAGTTTTGAATTAGTTATTGAAAGTTTATTTTTCAATTCCAAATTTTCTTTAGATAATTTTTTAATATATGAAGATAATATTAATTGTCTTTTGAAAAAATCATTTGGAGATGTCTCGTTTGAACTAAAATATTTATAATTATAAAAGATTTAAATTATTAATTTAAAAACAAACCTTGTTCCCTGTTTCTGTAAATCATTTGTAATTTGAAGATTTAAAAGTAGGTCATCATCAGTTTGACAAATTTGGTCTTGTTTAGAATTTGTAGAGGGCCGCTGGGCAAAAGGTCGATGAGAACGGGGCCGTTTTAATTTTGACGGCATTACTTTTTTAATTATAAAAACAAAATTAATAAAGATTTATTAGATTAAAATAATAAGATTAAATAAAGATTTGTAAATTTGATAATAATAAATCCTAATAATATTTAACTTTCTCAATAAGAAATTAGAAAAGTTTTAATCAATTTCGCGGCAAAGTGGTTCGCGGCAAAGTAGCGCGGTAGAATTGCCGCGACAGCATTACTTGCGATAAAAGGTCGTGTTCCCCCTTAATTTATGTATTTGTTAGTTATGTATATTTATTTCAATTTAATTAATGGTTTTATTTATTTTTATTTAACTTTTTAAATTTTATTAGATTTGAATATGTCATTAGATCGTTTATTTCGTAGTGATGAAAGACATTTTATTTCACCTATTATTGATCTGAAAAAGTTTTTAAGTGAAGCAACTCTACGTAATGATCGTTTTCGAAATTTTTTCCTTCAAGATAGTACTACAAATGATGAACAAGATTCAAGAGATATTTTTCGTCAATTTTTGGCTTCACGAGGATTAGCAACAGAAGAATCAAATTCTATAATTGAAACTGCTGAGTAAGTAAAGGGTTTAATTTTTAATTAAAAATTAATTTTAAGTGGATTTTTAACTCAAGTTTTGGAGGACAGTCCAATGGATGAATACGAAATAACATTTCCACCAAAAGATAGTAAATTGATGACACATAAGTAAATTAATATATTTAATTTTAAATTATTTATATTTTTTTAGAGTTCTTCACGATATTCGACGTACAAATAAAACTAGTGCTACAAAAAATGCTATTGTAAGAAATGGAAAATATTTTAAATATAGAGAACAGGTTTTTTTTTCTAAATAATTAATAAAATAATTATTTTAAGGAATTAAAACGTTATTATACTCCATCCAATTTTGATTTTGATAAAGATATTATTTGTACTGTTCATTTATTAAAACCTTATAATCGAACACCTGAAATACAAGATTCACTTAAAGTTTACTTTTAATTTAAAATTTTAATTAATTTAATTTAGAATAGAATAGAAGTTAAATTTCTTGTCCGTGGGAATATGCCACTTGTAAAACTTCGTGAAAAGATCTTTTGTGCTTCAGACTTTTGGTCAAATTATGAGGATTTTGAAGTTGTTCCACCAAATCCTGAATGTTATTTTGATGTATAATTTCTTTTTTCGTTTCATAAATTTAATATCTTTTAGCACAAATTTCCATCAAGTTTTATTTTTATTCATGATACTTTTTATATTGACAAAAGAAAAGCCAATTCTATTGATATTAGCGAGTATATTTTAATTAATATTTTTAAATAACAAATGTATTTTAGGCCAATAAGAGAATTTATGGCAAGGAAAAAGAAGGATTTTGATAAATTTTATGTGAAGGATATGGATGGTATTTGTATTTTAGATCTTAAATTAAGGCTTGGACAGCCTTATATTTATCTACACCAAGGATTTTGTGAACATTTGTATCTTTTTATTTATTTTTAATTAATTTTTTAAAAATAATTTTAAGGTTAATATTTACTGATTTACGTTTGTTAACTCCAGGAGATGTTCAACGAATTGAAGATTATCCAATTCGTCTTTTTGATATTACTACACAAAAATTATGTTGCGCTTGTAGTGATGAAATTGCTAGTTTTGTTGTTACCGAAAGTGATCGTTTACCTAATTCTCCTGCATTTTTTTGTTCAAAATGTTTTACAGCCTTTCATTATGATAATGGACAAAGAATTGGAAATTTTAAAGCATATCATTATTTAAATTATGCTGGAACTGAATAATTTATTATTATTATTATTTTTTTAAATTTTATTTGTGATGATCTCAAAAAATAAATTTTAAAAAATTTAATTTTTATTTAAATATTTTTAAAATTATTATTTTTATATTTGAAAATATTTTTATTATTAATTTTTATTTTTAAGAGAAAAAAGAATAATTTTGACATTAAATGGAAAAAATAAATATTTCTTCAATTTCTTATTGTAAAATAATTTTGCATGCAATTAAATATCCTCATTGTCAAATTAAGTAAATTTTTTTTTTTAATTTATTTTTAATTAAATTAATTTAATTTATTTAAAGAGGAATTTTAATTGGAAAAAATAATTGTGAAGCAGGTATAAATGTTTTGGATGTTATACCAGCTTTACATTCTGCATTAGTTGTTCCTCCTATAGAAATATTATTTGTTCATTTAGATAATTATTGTTGTGAAAATAAATTAGAAATTATTGGATTCTATTATGCAAATAATATTTTTAATAATAATAGGTTTTTTAAATTTTATTTTTTTAATTTTTTTTTTTTAAAGTTTGGATGAACAATTATTGAAAATAGCTTCAGATAAAATTAATAATCCATTAATTTTACAATTAGATAATTCTAAACTTTCTTTAAATGCTATTTCTCCATGTCTTCGTGCTTATTGTCAAGAAAGGTTTTTTTTTATTTATTTTTAAATTTATTTTTTATTTTTTAAGTTCTTCTCAAAAATGGAAAGAATCATTATATTTACTTAATAATTCTGATGAAACAATTTCTTTAGCTAATTTGGCTGTTCAAAATAAATTACATAAAAATATTGCTGATTTTGAAAATCATTTAGATGATCCACTAATTTTTGACTTTTTTAATAGTGATTTAAATGAAAAAATTTTATATATTCAAAATAACAATTTTTAGTTAAAAAGAGAGATCTTTGAAATAAAAATAAATAAATTAAAATAATTGTTCTGGGCAAAAAATTTAATAAATAAAATTAAAATCAACTAAAAGATTAAAAATATTTCCTTCCCTTTTTTTTTATATAAAAAAGTTTTTTAAAAAGTTTTTATTTTTAATTTAATTATAAATTAATTAAATTATTTTAAATGTTCTTTTCTAATCTTTTTTAGTTGATTTTATATATAAATTAATATTTAAATAAACCCAATATTTTTTAAGGCCATGGCCAAAAAGGTTTTTTAATAAATAAACGCCTTCTTGGTCGTTTTATATTAATTAATAATTTATTAGATTGTAGTAGACTTTCTTCAATACTTTCAATAATATTATTATTTTCTTTATGCTTTTGAAGACTTCTTCTTCTTTTATGATTCTTTTTTTGATTATTATTATGATGTTGTTGTTGTTTTTTATGATTAAAAATATTTGAATGTTTGTGATAAATATTATGATGATGTTTATAATAATTATTATTATACTAAAAATTAATATTTTATTTTTTTTTTTTAAATAAATTGTAGACAAGGTCATTTCGATAAAAAAAAAATTTTTTTTTATAAAAAATTAAATATTTTATAAAATATAAAAAATAATTCATTAACGTTAATATTTTTAATTAATTAATTAATTTCTTTTAATTTTTAAATATTAATAATTACTTTATTTATTTCCTGATCAAAATTATTTTTAATTAATATTTTATTTGTATAATTTTGTTGTTCATTTAATGATTCTTCTATTCCTTCAACAATTTCAAAAAATAAAAATATGAAGAAAAATAAAAGTAGAAAACTTAATAAAAAATTAAAATTATTTATTTATTTATTTTTGTATTTATTTATTTTAACCTAATTTTTAAATAATAATGACCTTGTTACCCAATTTTTATTAAATATGTATTGTGTTGAATTTAATAAAAAGATTGCCCTCTAAAATAATTATTATTATTCTTTTATAAAAGGAAAGGATTAAATTAAAGAAAAAAGAAAAAATAAATTTAAAAAGAATTTTTAGATAAAATATTATTTTTAAATTACTTTTTGTTCCAATAAATATTAATTGATGAATAATAAGGTAATAATCTTATTGATAACTTTTTTTGTTGAAATTTTATTTTTATTATTTTAAATAAATTTTCTTTCATTTTATTTAATCTAAAAAAAAATAGTAATTAAATTAAAATATTTAATAATTTAATAAATTAAATTCTTATTAAAATATATTCCCCTAAAATATATATATATATATTTGTTGTATTAAGCTTTAAAAGAATATTTTTATTATTTAAAAATTTTAATAAATAAAATATATATACTTATTATAAAAAACAAATAATAATTAATTAATTAATTAAATAAATAAATATAGAATAAAAGACCAATTATTTAATTTAACAAGAACAAAAATAGTACGTAATAAAAGAAGGAAAATAATATATATATTTGAAGTGAATAATAAAATTACTTTTATATATTATTATATATTATTGCGCAACATTATTTTCTTTTAATTTTTATCCTTAAATGGAATTGGATCATCTTCAATTGAGAAAAAAAAAAAATAAAAAGCTTTTTTCTTTTAAAATTAATTAAAAAACAAAGAGAAATAGTCCATTAATATAAAAAAAAAAGTGGGGGAAAAAGAAGATGATTAAAAGTAGAAAAGAATAAAAATAATAAGAGGTTACACATAAAGTCTAACAAATATATAATATTTATTTATTTATTCATTTATGTAGGTCTCAGCCAAATCGCAGCACACCAAAAAAAAACTTCTAAAAGCAGGTTTAAACACAACGAAAATAAACAAAAAAAAAACATCGAAAAAAAAAAATTAGGTAAAGGGAAGGACGTATTTCCCCTCTTTATGGCATTGCATAAATGTCATTGGGAAGAGACAAATCCAAATAAATAAATAAATAAATTAAAGGTGTTAATAAAAGAATAAAGGTGTGACTTAAATAATTTTTTTAATAAAAATATTAATTTGATCAAAGTACAAGAAAATTAAAGAATTTGAGGTATTAAATAAATTTAGAAAAATTATTTTCTAATTAAATTCCTTCAAAAGCTCTTCATCGAAAGACTAAACCAAATTAGTATAATAGATAAGTAGAATATTTATATATCTAAAAATTGGGTTACACATTCTAAAAATCCTAAAATATGTAAATTAATTAGATTAAGTTTAATGACATACCATTCCTTCCTTTATTTTACTCTTTATTATTTCCATTTCAACTTATCCCACTTTATCTTTACCTTGACATTTTTTCTCACATGTATGACGTGACTATTGGTACAAGAAGCTAAGAGAAACAGTCCAAAAAAAAATATGACATAAGCACTATTTTGTTACTTACATTAATGAAAGCGTGGCGTTTGAAAACTGATCGAAATACAGTTCTTTTATATAAGTACTGGGCAAAAACATGATCTCAAGCTTTTAGTAATTAGCTAAGTAAGTAAAGCTTACCCTTTATGTGTTAATACGTAGTAGACTCAAAAGTCACACCAAAACTTTCATGACCTCAAAATTACCTTTATTTATTTATTGATAATAGTTTTTCATGTATGTATTACATATAAGTTTATGTTATGTGGATATTTATTTTAAATTTAATATTTTTATTTTCTCATTTTTTTAAAATAATTTTCAGATTAAAATAAAATGTTTTGGCGTGCTTTGATTGTTTTATTAATAAATAGTTTAATGAGTTTATTAGCTGGTTTAGCTAGTTATCATTTTATGTTACAATATTTACCTATATTTATTCAACGTAAACTTTATGGTTTTGATCAATGTAAGGTAACAATTATTATTATTATTTAATTTATATTTAAATTCTAGACAGAAAAAAGGCCAATACCTGAACCAATTGGTGTTATTGCTGCAGCTTTTTATTTAATTTTTCTTTTTACATTTATTCCTTTACCCTTTTATGATTTAATTAATCAAAGAGTATTATTTACTGGAGAGAATGGAATGGCAAATATTGAATGGTTTTAATTTATCTATTTAATTACTATTTATTTAATTAATTTTAAGTGATAATTCTTCATTTATTAATTTATTATCACTTTTGGCTGGACTTGTAAGTATATGTACTGCTGTTTTATTAGGGTTTGCTGATGATATTTTAGATTTACGTTGGCGACATAAACTTTTATTTCCAACTCTTTCTTCAATGCCTCTTCTTTTAGTTTATCTTCTTTCAAGTTTACATAATTCTTAATTAAATTCTTAAAATTTTTTTTAAAGAAAATTCAACTGCTGTTCTTTTACCAAAATTTTTACAAAAATACATGGGAGGTGCAAGTTTTTTGGATATTGGTCCATTTTATTATATTTATATGGTTTCTTTGGTTATTTTCTGTACTAATGCAATCAATATAATTGCTGGAATTAATGGAGTTGAAGTTGGGCAGTCATTGGTGATTACATTTAGCATTGCACTTTTCAACACAATACAAGTTATTATTTTTAATAAATATTTTTAACATCTTCCTTCTGAATAAATGATTAATTTTCTAGGTTATTCGTTCAGTAGATTCAATTCAATTATGGCATCATGTCCTTTCTCTTTCCTTTATTCTTCCTTTTATTGGCACTTCAACTGCTTTATTTATTATTAATAAATATCCAGCTAAAGCATTCGTTGGAGATACTTATTGTTATTGGGCAGGGATGACAATTGCTGTTTCTGCTTTAACAGGCCGATTTTCTAAAACTTTGTTACTTTTTCTTCTTCCACAAGTATTTTAATTCTTTAAATTATTTTTATTTTTAACTTTAGATTATAAATTTTATTTTTTCCTGTCCTCAACTTTTCCATTTCATTCCTTGTCCTCGTCATCGATTACCACGATTAAATCAGGATGGAAAATTAGAAATGAGTATGGTAGAATTTCAACCTCAGAAATTATCTAAAATGGGAATATTATGCTTTCGAATACTTACCTTAACTAAACTTATTTATTTTGAGGAAATAAATAAAGATGGAGAAATGTATTAATTAATTAATTAATTAAAATATATTTAAAAAATTTTCTTTAGTTGGATATCAATGAATAACTTAACAATTCTCAATTTAATATTAAAATTTAATGGACCTTTATTTGAATGGGAATTAACTAATAAATTTATTATTTTTCAAATTTTATGTTCTATATTTGCTTTCTTTTGCCGATTTTGCCTTGCAAGAATTTTTTATGATGAAATTAATTAAAATATAAATAAATAGTGCTTTAATTATTGTTAATATATATATATTATGTTTAAGCTTTAAAATATTTAATTAATAAAAGATTTTGTTAAAAATAATGTTAATTAATTTATTTTTAAGTAAATAATCAAAATAAGTACAATGTTTTAGAGAGTATCGTTTAATAAACTTAAGAACAAAAATATATATATAAAAAAAAGTTTAGACTGGGAGTTTCATTATTTCTTGAAGTCTTGGTCCTGCTGAGATTTCTATTAGTCCATAAGGTTCTCCTTGTTCTATTTCTATTGCCTGCCATTTTTTAAGTTCTAATAAAGCATAGAATTTCTGTGCAGCTGTTCTACGTGTTGATCCTTTTGTTAATAAGTCATCAAAGACAATCTTTAATAAAAAAGATATTAGGTCAAAGTTTTAGAATAATATTATTAAAATCGGTATTTCTAAAGAAAATAGAATAAAATTCCAAAAACCTATTTAAAAATAAATATAACCTTATTTTCGCTATTTGCACGTATTTTTGTTGAAATTGCTTGCAAAATATTTCTTGTCCTCCGAGTAAACTGTTCCTCTTCAATTTCTTCTTCTTCTTTCTAAAGTTTTAATTTTATTAAAGTATTTTAAATTAATTAAAAAACCTCAACTTTAGAACGTCTCTTTTCTTTTTTCTCAAAAGGTGGAGGAGAAATTAAAGTTTCAGGAACAGTTGGCACTTCTGGAGTTATTTCTAATTCAGGTTCTGGAACTAAATTATCATTGGCTTCAATATTGGGTGTACTTTCAGGGCGTTCCTATTATACATATATATAGAATTAATTTCCTCAAACCTCTAGTCGAACTTCTTCTTCAATTGCCTCAGACAATTCCAGATCTCGATGTAACTCATTTGAAGTAGTAATATCCATAACATCAACAGCATGGAGTTCTAAATGTGACTGGTACATCTTAAAAGTAAAAAAATGAAAATTTACTTTTTTTCAACTTAAGTATAAAAAACATTGGTTAACGAAAAAATAAAATAAAACTAACCCGAATTATTTGCTGATCCAAAATCCATTCTGCACAAGCAGGCATAATTAACATTTTTTCGAGTTGACTATTTTCGCGAAGACGCATTAATTGCTTTGTTGGCGGTGCCAAATCAAGGGGTTGGATTGTTGCGCTGAAATTAAGCGTCAAATTATTGATACACAATTATTACAAAATTACTTAAAATCGGTCATGTTAGCTTTCATCTCTTCTCCTGTGATGGTCTTTTGTTCGTCAATTATCAATTTTCGTTTTCGTTTGTGGCGCATTCTTTCTTGTTGTGGCTGTTGTTCGATTGGCTCAAGTTGAAAGCTTAATTCATTGTTTGGTATTTGCTGCATTTCTCCAATATCCATTGAGTGTTCTTCCATGTCATCTCCAGCCCCTGGAGCCATTGGAGTGGCTGCTATTTGATGATTAAGTTCTAATTCTCTATAAAAAAAATCATAAAATTAAAAAAATAATAATTCATTTTTCAACCTTCCCAAGTCGGATGCATTGAAAAACAAATCTAAATCCTCAGCCGTGCCAAAATCATTCAAGTTATTATTAAAAAGTTCAAATCCTTCTTTATCTTTTTGTGGTGCAATATCTTCTCCAAGAAGGCTATTATCCCGAGGAACCAAAAAACTTTCACCAGGTGCTCCTACAGAGTTTTGTGATTCTCGTCGTTGCTGTTCAATTTCCTCCTCCATTTCTTCAAAAATGCTTCTCGAACGAGCTCGTCTTAAATTGTCTCGTTCACCAAAATCGTCAAACTTTATTTGATAAAGTAATAAAGTTTAATATATTTTCTGTCATATAAATTGAAAATAAAAAGTAATAAGATGTTTTTTTGAAATAATAAAAAAAACAAACTAACTCCCTCTCCGTCTGTATTCGCTACAAAGTCAAGACCTTTGTTGTAATTATTTGGTCTTTCTTCACGGAGTGTAATATCATCAATTCGACTCTGATTCGCTTGAAAGTCACCAAGAGGACCAAGATCAAAATCATTAATTTCTGGGAGACTATCATAAAAATCATTAATCACCTAAGCAATAGAACATAAATTTAAAAATAAAATTAAATAAAATACTTCTGGAATATCATTACTTCCCATACGATCTTCTCGATCACGAAGCGCAAGATCGCAAGTGCTGCCATGTTTAAAGGTCATTTTAAGTTTAATAAATGCTTCATTACAATCTGCCAAAACATATTTTGCTTTTCGTGAATAAATTCTAACAATTCCAAGGAGCAAATGACCTGTTGTACGCAAGGAGAGTTTTACCTGATTTTTAAATTTTATAATTAAAGATTAATATAAAAAAAACCTTAGGTTGAATTATTTCTGCAACAGCATCTTGAACATTTGTCTCATATATTTGGGTTTTTGAAAGCTTCTTCTCCCAATGTGCAGCTAACCATATTTTAGCAAGTGGCCCCTTTTTTGATAATACAAATTGTGCATAAAACATTGATTGTCAAGTGTTAAAAAATTTTTAGTTGATGTAGAATTAAGATAATACAAGTTTTTTAAGAAGATCAAATGGTAATTTAGAACTAAAAATAAATTAAACATAAAAAAATTTTTTCGCTTTCAACTGTCCTATAATATTATTTCAGAATGCCAAATTAATAATTATGCAAATTTATTTAAAAACTTTAACAAAATGTAAATAAAAATAAAATCTCAGTTTAATTTTTTCAATTTCGAATTTGTTTTTAACGTCATTTTTAATTTATGTTAAATATATTTTAAAATTTATAAAAGAAATAATAGTCCTATTACTGGCTGACTATGCACTAATGTATAGCTAATTGTAAGCTACGTAATGCAGATTTAATTTTTTGCTTTATGAGAATAAAAACGAGAAAGGAAACAGAATAATTTTATTTTAAAATAACCAAGAATGCAAAAAAAAAACAATTATGCTAATTTATGCGCAAGTGTCTAGTAATTGGTTTTAAATATTTAAATATTTAGTACATATTTCTTTTAATATTAAAATTTATTAGAAAATTTTCATTTATTATTACATATTACTTCCAATTTTTTTTTTCTTAAAAAAGGATTAATCATTACTTCCTTATTTTCTAATTAACTGTTAAAAACATCATAGAATCTTTTGTTTCTCTATTTTTGGTATGTTAAAATTTCAGTAAATTTGTCAGAAAAACCAAAGCTGTCATAAACATATTTTTAATTAAATTAAATTTTTAAATAATTATTAAAACCTCTTCATTAGAATAAGGCATTGCCTAGAACGTCGTTTACATTCATATATTAATGACGGAAGTGTTTAAGTAGGTATACTAAATGTGTGGCAATATTTGTAAATATATATATATATATGTAAAGATGATGGATGGACTATATGAACCTCATTTTTAAAATAATTTTTTTCATCTCATAATAAATATTCTTTTAATAAATTGAATAATTTTTTAAAACATATTTTTTAATTTTAGTGGGAAAAAACATTTAATGTTTTACAAAAAAAGGCTATTGGTCGGTATTGGCCTTTTAATGGTTTTTTCGTTGTCTAAATGTGATTTTGGATATTTAAAAAATTATTTAAATTCTCGACAATGGCAGGAGCTGGAAAATCACTTTAATAATTATAATAGACATAATATACCTGAACGAATTAATAAATTGAGGTGGAATAATTTTTTGGTATAATAAAATTTATTAAAAAATAATTTAATTTTAAATTTTAATTAGATTGATCCAACTCAATTTGGATTAGAAACATTTAAAAGAAATATTGCAATTGGTAGAGGTGATGGATTTAGACCTGGATAAATAAAACAATTTATTTACTACAAAAAAGATTCGCCTCAAATTTGTTTCAAAATAAAAGTAAATAAATAAATAAATAATATGTTAAATATATACCTAATGTATAAATAATATAAAAAAGGAAAATAAAATTTGAATATTGTTTTTAAAAATAATCAAAATTTATTATTTAAATTAAATTACCTAATTTAATAACTGCAAAGATATTATAAAAAATATTAATAAATAAATTAAAAATAATAATAATTTAAATTAATTTAAAACATTTATTTAATTAATATATAATACATTTATTTATTTCTTTTACCCGACAATCTTTTTGCTAAAAATTATGAAGCAAAAAGAGAAGGCAAATAAATATAATATATGAGCAAAGAAAAGTCAGATCAAAAAAAAAAGGCAATAGGAAAATTTGGAATTAAATCCAAAGATATGACTATAATATAAAATAAATATAAAATAAGTATATATAAATATAATTCTTATATAATTGCGTTGTTTTTCTTTTTGTTAAATTATTCAAAATTTTTATTTTATTTTTTAATTCCTTTTGGTTTTGGAGGCAATGGTGGGGCAATTGCTTCAGTTTCAAAAGATGAAGATGTTGTTGAAGGAATTGATAATTGTTGTTGATTTTCACACGTAGGACTCTTTCCTGCAGTTAATAATACTTTTTTAGGAGGTCTAGGAGGAGCAATTGCCTCTTGACTTTCTTTGTTGTTGTTTGTCAATAAATTTAAACGAGGAGGTAATTTTGGTGGAGGTTCCTAAAAAAATAAATTTATGTTTAATATATTAATTCTTTTAGGTAATTATATAAAACAAAAGGTTTATATAATATATAAGTATATATTTTTTAGCAATTAAATATTTTGAATAAAAAAATATTCTCACAATTGGAGAGTCCATTTGTTGAACTTTTTCAACATCTTCAGATTGAGAACTTTCTGATGGTAATTTTTTTCGAGTTGAAGGAGGTTTTGATAAGGTAAATGCTGCAGAGGTGGGAGAAAGAAAAGAGGGAGATGGTTCTTCACTAGATTGATGATGTTTAATAATTTGTTGTTGTTGTTGTGGGGGTGGTGCTGGGGGTTTTCTAAAAGTTCCACAAAATTGAGGATGTTGTTGTTGAGTAAGTGGTGGTGGTGGAAAGGTAAAATGAGATTCTCCAATACAGAGAGGGACAGGAGGCTTTCTTCTATGCGGGAAAGTAGAGGAATTTAATCCTGGTGATGAAGAAAGTGGTGGTGATTCATTAGAACTGTTGGAAAGAGCGGAAGGTAATAAACCTGCAGCCGTAGCACTTGGCATATACTCAGAGATGAAGGCAGGATTAACACGTCCACTGCTATTTGTATCAGATAACCAACGAGGAAATTGACCTGAGAAAGGAATAATAAATTAAAATGTTTATTTCCCTTAACCAGGATTAATATCAACAACAGCAAAGTTTTGTTCTTCTGTTGTCATAAGAGAAGCAGGTGAATTAGTAGAAGAACCAGATGGTGGACTACTCCAAAAGGGAACATTCATATGTGAAGGAGAAAGAAGATTTCCACTTTCCAATGTTCCAGACTGATTAGGTGAACGAGGTGATGAGACTGAAGACTTTATAGAGTTTTTAGATGTTCTATTATGTATAGAAGTTGAACTTGAAGCATTTCCACTAATGGTTGGAGTTTTTTGTTGTTGTCGAACTCCTGGCGACTTCAAAGCCTCTGGTGGATGTTTAGGCTTCTAAGCAAAAAAAAAAATAATATAAATTTAATAAACAAAATTATATAAATTACCGGGTTAGGTATTTCTCCATTTTTAGGTTCAATTTTATTTGATCTATTATATAAATAATCCTCAAAATCATCTTTGTCTTTAAAGCCATTTAGTGGGTTTAGAGATTCAAAGAAGTGCTAAAAATTAAAATAAAAAATAAAAATTAATTTGATTTTTAATTTTTTAATTTAAATGAATAAAGAGAGAAATAAAGACTAAAAAAAATTATTTTTAAACCATTAAACGTCCAAATCCACTTGTTTTTCGTTCAACTGATCCAGTACCTCGACAATTTATTTTTGTTCGACTTTTTGAATTTGTTGAAGATTTTCTTCGAATATTTAATTTATTAAATGAATTTTGACGAGAATATAAAAAATTATTTATATTCTCTTCTTTAACAGAAAAAGTTTCAAGTGGAGGAGCAGAAGATGCTTTATGTAATCTTTAAAAGATTATTTAAAAAGAGAAGAAGAGAAAAATAAAAACACCTTTCAATATTAGAAACAGAAAATGTTCGAGATATTTTTTTAGGAAAACATCCAGAAGTAGTAGTAGTATTAGAAGAAGAAGAAGAAGAATTTATTTGTGAAATATTAATTACAGAGCATTTATTTGCAACATTTACTTTACGATAAATACTTGCTTAAGAAATAAATTTTCTTTTTTTTTAAACAAAAAAAAAAGAAAAATAAAACCATTTTTCCTTCGATTTTCATTAGAAAACATTAAATAATCATAACCATTATTTGTAGAAGAAAAACAATTATTAAATAAAGGTTCAGCAGCTTCACAAAAAAATGAAAGCATTGCAACCATTTGATCAAAAAAAAATAAATTTTGAAAAAATAAAAAGTGGAATTAAAAATTAAGAAAAAGAAAAAATAGAATTTCCAAAAATAGGAAAGTGTGTGACACTTTAAATTAAATTTAAAAATTTATTATTTAAAAAAAATGGGCAAAAAGGAGGGTAATTATTTTAACTATTGAAAGATTAACGTTGCGAGCGGACATATAAAAGATTGATTATAAAATTAAATAAATAGAGTATAAAAGAAAATAAAACGAAGCTCTTCTCTTCTCTTCTCTAACTTAACTTTTTTAAGTAGTTTTGTTGTGATGATTAAAAGAGGTAAAATGTATGTAATGTCTTTTTTCTACTTCTTCTGGACCGGAAGAAGGCAATTTAAAAATTAAAAAAGAAAAAGAAGAAAAAGAAAGGGATATATATTTATTGTGTGTAAAGAAGCCTATTTAGTGTCGGTAAATGTATTTCTTTTTTATTTTTATTTAAAGATAAAATCCTAAACAAAAAAAGAAAAACGTCAGTTGTTCTCGAATAGAAAGGCCAAGATTTTGTTAGAAAAAAAAAGATCAATTTTCTACCAAAAATAATGAAATAAAATTGTAAATAAAAATTACTCCGAAAGGGTTAATCTTTAAACCCTTTTTTCAAAATTTTAAACAATTTACTAATTATAAATAGAGTTGCAGAAAAGAGAGAAGTAATACATTATTTGTTCATTAATTGTGTTATAATAATTTAATTTTTTTTAAGTAAAAAAAAAAATAAAATAAATAGTAATAAAAAAAAAAAAGAAATATAAAAGAGTAAATTAAATAAAAATATTTATTTATTATTAAAATTTATTTTTAAAAATTTTACCCGAATTGTTGGTTCAACTTTTAATGGATATGGTTGATTTTGGTACATTTGAATTTCACGAATTATAGCAGCAATTTTTCGACATTTAACAAAAGAAATAATTCTTTGAGATACATTAAGACGTTCATTTGTTGTTTTTTGTTTTAATTTTGGTGAAGATATTTTATCAATTTCATTATCTATTTTTTGTTGTTCATCATTAGATAAATTAATATTTTGTTTTTGTTGATTTACTTTATTATTATCTCTATTTTCTAATTGTTTAAGACTTTCTAAACGAAGAACTATTTGTGTTAAATAAGTACCTAAAAAGAAAATTAAATATAAAAATATTATTTAATAACCAGCAAAAGGTACACAAGGTGGATTTATAGATCGAAGACGATGTAATAATTCACTTAAATGTCCATCACCACAAAGTTGAACAAAACGGTCATACCAAGATTTTTTTTCTTTTTCAAGTCTCTATATATAAATTTAATTTTTATATTTTAATTTAAATAATATTTTACTCTCACAGATTTACTTTCCTCTAATCGATAAACTGGTTGACAATTAAGAGCAGAAAAGAAAGCAATAAGTCCATTAAAATTATTTAATTCTTCAAAAACAAACATTATTTCAAGAATACGAGAAAATACTTCTGCCCTTTCATCTAAAGATTCTGTTTCAACAATAGTTTTAGCAACCCAATAAGTAAGCTAAATAAATAAATTAATTAAAATTAATTAATTAATACAGTTGTGCTATGATCAATAAATTTAAGTAATTGAGGGCTTCGTTGATATTTATCTTGTTTAGTCCAAGCAGCATCAACTAATTCTAATTATTTAAATATATTTAAATATATATTTAAATAAATAAATACCAAAAGGTTTAATTGCTTTGTAAAGACTAAAATGTAATAAAGTAATTTGTCTAGCAATTTCTAAAGGATGTAGAGTTAATATATCATAATTAGAAATATCTCCTTCTTTTGCATAATGCCAAATAGGCTATAATGTAAATAAATTAATTAATTAAAATAAATATTTATTAATTATTATTACTTCAGGAATATTTAAATTATTTCCACCAATTTGTAAATTATTATTTAATTTTTGTAAAGTACCATCAGCAGAGTTTGTATTATTATTATTATTATTTCTTTGTTTTCTTTTAATTAAATCCTTTATTAAAATTAAAAATTTTAAAAAATTCAAAATAATTTTTTTTTTTAAACTTGAATTTTAGTACACCATTTTTTATGGTTAGTTGTTAATTTAATTGAAACATCTTTCCCATTAAGAAAATCAAAAAGTTTTTGAAGTAATTCAGAATCATTTTCAAAATCATAAAAATGATTACTAACCCAATGATTTAAAACACTTAAAACTCTAAAAAAAATTAAAATTAAATTAAAATTAAATTAATTAAAAATTAAACTTTAATTGAATTGGTTTTTGATATTCTTGTCTAAAACGATGGAATGCTTGTTCTAATTCTGCAGGGGTAAAACTTTGATAATTTGTAATAATATCATTTCCAATCCTAAATAATATTTATATTTATTTAATAATAAATTACCTATTTTGTTGTGGTTGAGTAGCTAATATAACACTCATATGAGGATCTAATGAAATAAATGGATAAGGTGTTGGAATATTAAAACGTTCAATAAGTAAAGAAAAAAGTTCTAATGATGAACAAAATGAACGATAAGTAATCATAAATGTTTTAACAAACTCATTGTCAGTATATCTAATTAATTATATTATTTAATAATTAATTATAAAAAAAAACCTTGGAAAAGTTAATCTTTCAATTAATTTTAGAATTGTCCCAGAACGTACAACAGGAATACCACTATTATGTGTATAATCTTCAAAAATTATATTTTCTTCAGTATCAGGTTCTGCATAACGATATTCACAAATAGTAGGTATAATAAGTGGAATACGTTTTTCTTCTTCTTTTAAATAGGATTCTAACATTCTATGCAAAACACTGAAAAAAAAAATAAATAAAAATTAATTAAAATAATAATTAACCCAGCAGTTTGCATTTCAACTAAAGAAGACATCCAAGCTTCCTTTTCTTCAGGTGTTTGACAAAATAAAGTAACAATATTCATATATTCATCATTACCTTTTGTTGTTGTACATATTTTAAACCCATTTTTAATTTCATCATCATCTTCTAAATCAATTATATCTGATCTACGAATATATAATTTATCTTTAAATTTATATAAAGTTGATGAAGATGAATTATTATTTCCAACAAAATTTATTCCTCCTCCAATTTTTGTATTATTATTATTATTATTTGTTTTAATTTGTTTACATAAAACTAATAAATGATCAAAAAGAAAAACATATCTTTCAGTCCAATTATTTCGAGTACGAAGAATATTATCTAAAAATAATAATTAAAATTAATTTAAAAATAACCTGCAATTGTAGGTGAATTCCTTATTTGAAATAATTCACCTTCTCTTATAAACATATTACACATATAACCAATTTCTTTACCTTCCCAAGATTCTATAAAACTTCAATTAATTTTTAAAAATTTAAATAAACCAATGCTTCTCTGTATATGTTGAATAATATTCATATGAAATGAACGAGTATTATCACGTCTAATTCCTCTTGAATATTTTTCATTACTAATGTAAAAAAAATTGTTTTAAAAATAATTATTTCATTAAAAAAAATACATGTGAGGAGCTATTGGAAGTTTAAGATCTTGAATTCTTTTTCCAATAAGATTTAAATACATTGCAGTATTATAAAGGTCTTTTTGATCTGTTTCTTGTTCTGTTACCCCCATCATTAACTTTAAAAAATAAATTTATTTTTTTAAAAATTAAAAATATTTAAACCTTAACATATTCTCCATAACATTTAAAATGTGCCATTACTGAATAAAGCAATGAAGGTAAAACATATTTAACAGCCATTCGAAATGTATGTCCACCTGGTGTTCCACTATAAATTCTGTCTTCAATCTATAATTAAAAATATTAATAATTTAAAATAAATATAATTAACATCAAAATATTCAAAATAAGATTGTTCTTTCATCATTCTTTCAATTTTTTTATTTAAAGGTTCTCGAAAAACTTCCTTAAAAAATTTAAAAAATAAAATTAAATTAAATTTAAAAAAAATACCATAAATTGAAGATAAACATCAAATTCACAACCTTCTGCCAATTCCCAAAGTCCCATACCTAAAAGTGGTGGACTTGACATATCAATTCCATCCTCTATTGTTCTATGTATTTTTATGGTTAATTCATATATTTCATGAACATTTCCAAATATTCCAGAAATATAATTTTCATTAGAAGAAGATGTAATTCCTCCTCCATTATTTATTCCTGATTCCAAACGACGTTTAAAAACATTAACAATTATATTTAAATCACGAATAAAACGAATTTCATCTTGTTTAAATTCATTACAAAGCTAAATATATTTTATTAATTATATTTAAATTAAAAAATAAAAAACTTTTTCATAATATTGACTTTTATCAGAATCTTGTACAGATTGGTCATTAGAAAATAAAGAAGAAGAAATAGACAACTAAAAATTTAATTAAATATTAATTAATTAATTAAACATTAGTAGTAGTTTGTGCAGCAGGAGATGATGATTGATTAGTAGTAGTATTTGTAAAAACACCAGCTAATGATAATTCTTCCTCATTTCCATATAAAATTTCAAGGAGATCAGCCAATCCCTTAAAAGAAGAAAAAATTTTATTTTTGTTAAAAAAAATAATTTCAAACCCTATCAGCGTTTAAAGCAGTTCTTAATCCAAATAAACTTATTGTGCTACTTTCATCAAGAAGTTTATTTACATAAGTGCCGGTCCACTAAAATTTTATGTTTAAATAACGAAAAATTATTTAAATAATTAATTAAATTTTTTTTTTTGTTTTAGAAATTTCAAAATTAAAAAAATGGAATTTCAATAAATTGGTTAAAATAATCAAATAAATCTAAAAATATATATAATCTTTTAAAAATATATTCAATATAAAATAAAAATAATACATTTAATAAATCATGTAGTATATATTCAAGAACATTCATTAATTGCGAAACAGTTTTTTCATCCAATTTTTGTCCCAAATGTTCTTTAGATACATTACTAATTTTTCTATAAAGTGCAGCTAATGATTTAACTTCTTTTGATTTACTTTGATTAAGTCGTTTAAGGAAAAAATTTTGTACAGAATCTTTAGTTTCCTTTAAATAAGTTAATAATTAAAAAGAATATTTAATTTAATTTTTACTTTGGCCACAAAATTACCCAAAGCTAATGGGAATGTTGTTTTTACTTTTTGTAATAAATCTTCAGAATTTAAAGGTGCTTGTTCTAAAATTTCATATAAAGTCCTTGCCAAAATTTCAGAAATATATTGATGAGCATCCTTTTCAAGACCCATTCCAGGATGAATTTGATTACAAACCTTTAAAATTTATTATTTAAAAATAAAATATTTAAACCAAATAAATTCTTTCAGAAAATATATCTCTCCATTGAAGACATCTTTTTTGACATAATTTAGCTTGTTGAACAGCTGTAATACTTGGACATACAGTTGCAGAAACAATAAAATCAGAATTATTTTGACCAGAAGATGAATTAGCAAAAATAGGGGAATGATTGGAAGAAGAAGAAGGCACAAACATTATTATTATAAATAAACTTAAAAATAATTAAAAAAAAAAAAAATTTATGAAAAAATTAATAAGAAATTGGATATTTTGTCATTTATGTTTATTAATAAATACATACATATGTAGGCTCTTTTTATCTAAATCCAATTGATCAATTAAAGTCGATGAATTGGGTCATTTTAAACCTAAAATTAATGTTAAAATTGTTTATTAACTTTAAATAAAATTAAATAACATTTTTTAAATAATTTTATTTATTTTTAAATGCAATAATTAATTAAAAAGTTAAAATTGTTTTCTTTTCTTATAAGGCGTTAATTCATTTTATTATTAATTAACTAAAAAAAAAAATATTTAATAAAAAAAAAAATTGACTTGTTTTATTATTATTATAAAAGGTCTAATAAGGCTATTCATTTATTTAATAGAAAATTTTTTCTTTTATTAAAAATTTATATTCCTTAAAATGATTGATTAAATTTTTTTGTGCGCACACGGATTCCTTCTCTTTAAATATAATTCTTTTTTTTTCTCACCTTTTAAATATTATTTTAAAATAATTAAATAGAAGAATTATTTAAAATATTTATTATTGATATAAAAAAAAAAGAATTATTATTAGGTAAATTAATTAAAAATAATTTTTTAAAATAAATAAATAAAATGTAATATTTATTGTTGTTTTTATTATTTTTTTTTTTAAGTTTTAATTTTATTAATTTCAGAATAGCTTAAATTTTATTCTTGTATCTTAAAGGATGATATAATATTGTTATAATATTTATTAAGTATTTACTATTAAATATTTAATTTAATTTAATATATATTTTATTTAAAAAAAAAAAAATTTAATTATTATTTTAATTAATATTTTCTGCAGAAAATTATAAAAAAAAATTTTCTTTTAATGTATGAACAAGAATTTATTAAGTAATGATGTATTTAATAGTTGAACAACCATTTAATTATTTTTTATATTTAATTAATTAATTAAATTTTAATTTTATTTAAATAATATTAAATATCACATTATTTATTTATTTAATAAAAAAAAATTCACAAAAAAAAAAAAATTATTTTGTACAAATATATATTTATTAATATATTGACTAAATAAAATAATTATATTATTTTAATTAAAATTAATTAATAATAATTTTAATTAAAAAGATTATACAGTAAGCATTTAAAAAGAAATAATTTTTTTTTTCAAAAGTGGAAGAAAAAAATACATAAATTTTTTTTTAAAAATATTGCAAGGAAATATTGGCTTAAACAAATTAAAAAAAAAGTGGGGATAAAAGAAGAAAAAAAAAATAAAATAAAATAAAAATATATAATAATTCTTTAATTAATAAAACCATTTAAAGTCTAAAAAATAAAATAAATATTAATTATTAAATATATACTTGAGGCAAATTATTCATAACAGATGAAATATTATTATTATTATTTGAATATCCATTCATATTAGCTGTAACAACCATTGTTGGATTATAATTCTTTAAATTAATTTAATTATTAATTAAAAATTAAATTATAATTACCGAAGAATACATATCTATTGAATTATTTGAATAATTATTTGTATAATAAGCAGCTCCATTACGAAATGTTTGGTAATAAGGATTTATCACTAAATAAAAATTAATTTTAAATAAAGAATTTACAGATTTATAATTTTTTAAATTATTTTTAATTATTTATTTTTAAAAATTAAAATTAATTAATTTTAATTTTTATAAAACAAACTAGCTGTAGGAGATAAATTTCCTAAATACATATTTAATTGTTGTTGTTGTTGTATTTTATTAGGTTCACAAACTTCTAATTGTGAACCAGGTGAAATACCACCATTATTATTATTATTTATTCCTCCTTCATTTTCTTCTAATTTAATATTATTTAAAAATGTTTTTTCATTTTTAATTTCAGTTATTATTCCTTCATTATTATTAATTAATAATTTTCCTTCATTAGAAGATATTGGTAAACGTAAACAATTATTATTATTATTATTAGTTATACGTTTATCTATTTTTTCTTGTTGTCTAGCTTTAGCACGACGATTTTTAAACCAAACCTATTAAAATTAAAATTAAATTAAAATTAATTTAAATTAATTTACTTGTACACGAGATTCAGGTAAACCAATTTTAGCTGCCATTTCTTCTCTTGAATAACTTAAAATAATAATTTTTAAATTTAAATTAAAAAAATATTTAATTTACATATCAGGATATCTTTGACTTATAAATTGCTATAAAATTATTATTTAAATTAATTTATTAAAAAAATTAAAATAACTTTTTCAAGTATATCAAGTTGGGCACGAGAAAATGTTGTTCTTTCTCTTCTTTGTTTACTTAAATATTTTTAATTAATTTTATTTTTTTTAATTTTTAAATTTAAACCCAAAACGTGGAGGAGCTGTTGACCAAAGACCAGCAGCTGCTTCTGATGAAAATGGAAATCTTAAAAATAATTAATTTTATTTTAATTTTAATTAATTAATTTACCCATTAGCTACAGCCATAGCTGCTACAGGAGAAAATCCAGCACTTGCAGCAGCAGCTGCTGCAGTAAAAGCTAATGGAGCTTTAAAAATAAAATAATTAAAATTAAAATAAAAAAACATTGTGAAGATGTTGTATATTGACAATTACCCCCAACTGCTGATCTAATATATGCAGCAGCCATTGATTGAGCTGCTGCTGCTGAATGTTGTTGTACTAAATTGTTGTAATTATTATTCATTTAATAAAAAGAAGAAGAATAAGAAGAAAATAAATATTTATTTATTTATTTATTTTTAAAAATTATTTTAAAATAATAATAAGATATTTAAAAAATTATTTTATATACCAAAAAAGAATTTTTAAAAAATAAAAATAATTATTTTTTTTTTTTAAATTTCTTTTGACGTATTTATATAAATATTCCTTAAAATTAGGAATGTTAAAATTAATAAAATTGTTTTATTTATATTTAAATTAAAAAAAGGATGTGCTCTATACTTTAGCTATGTATGTACGTAAAAACTAAAAATGGAGAAAAGAATTTGTGCCAAATATATTTTTTTTTTTACAATATTTTTACGTCATTAATATTAATAATTATTTATTTATTTAATCCTTAAAAAATATATTTATTCCTAAAAATATATATTTATTTATTTTAATAATTGATCAAAAAATATTTTCTTTTAAATTTAAATAGTGTGGTCATAATATTACGTAAATAATAATAATAATAATAATACCAATTAAATAAATTAGTTATTATAATAATATTTATTATTTTCTTTTAAAAATTTTCTTTTTTAATAAAAAAAATAAATAAAAATAAAAATTATTTATTTATTTAAAATAATTAATTATTTAAAATATTATATAATTAATTAATTTAAAAAATAAAATCATAAATATATTTTTCTTTCCAAAAATCAGGATCAGCCTTTCTGAAAATCCTAGAAAATCTTCTTTTATTTAAAAAAAAAAAGAAGATTTTTTTAAATTAAAAACTTTAAATATTATTTTTAAATAAAAAATCCTCTCTATCACTCTTTTTTATTTTTAATGATTTCATTTAATTTTATTTATACTATTATTTTAATTATTTATTTTAAAATATTTAAAAATCTTCTTTTGTTCTTAAATTCTTAAAAAAAAAAATTTTTTTTAGAAGGATTTAAAAAAATATATGTCATAAAATAAATAATTATTATTTTAAATTAGGAAGAAAAAAAAAATAATTTTAATTAATTTAATTTTTAAATTAAATTAATTATATAATATTATTTAAAGTTTTAATTAAATTACAAAAATATAAATAAAATTAAAATTTTTAATACATTAATTTAATTATTATATATTTAATTTAAAAAAAAATATATTAATTTAATCTTTTAATATTTCTTTTTATAATTATTTATTTAATTATAAATAATATTTCTTTTTTTTTTTTAATTTATTAATTAAATTATTTTTAAAATATTTATTTTTTAATTTATAAATAAATATAAGGATAAACAACTTTTCTTTGTTTTTTTTTTTTAATAAAAAAAGATTATCATTAATTGAATTACTTAAACAAAAGATTATTTAAAGGGGAAAGGGGAAGGAGTAAAAGATTACTTACTTACTTATTTAAAGGGGGGTCTAGTAAAGACTAATCGGGTGCTTAGACGGCATTTTCGGGTATTTTCTCTTTGCCGGGATTAAAAAATATTTAAATAATGAGAAAATAAAATTAAAATAATTTAAAGTAGATTTTAAATAATTTATAGATAAAAAGAGATTAAGTTTTAGGTAGGGTAGAGAAGGAAAAGAAAGAAGAGGAATATTTAAGGAGATTTTAATACAAATTATAAAAAAATTATTTGAAAAGTAAATTTAAAATTAAGAAGAATTAATTTTTAATACATATAACAATTGTGGTGACAAGAAAAAAAAAAATAAAGGAAAAGAAAAAAGAGTAGGAGGAGAAGGAGGAGTTTATTATATATATTTAATTGTTTATATATATTGTGAATGGTTAGTTTATAATATTATTGGGCGGTATTTAAAAAATAAAAAATATTTTTGGAGAATATTTTTTTTTTAAAAGAATATTATATTTATTTTTTTTTATTTTGTTAAATATTTTAATTAATTAATTAAAATTATTATTAATTAAATATATAATAATTAATTTATTAATTAATTTATTTTTTTTATTAAATAAACTTTTCCAACCTTTTTTTTTAAATTAATTATTTAAAATTTTGTTTTTTTAAGGTTTTAGTTAACAAAATATTCTTTTTTATTAATTTATTATAATTATTTAAATAATTATATATAATAAATATTTTTATTTATTTACTCTTTTTTACTTTATTTTCCCCCTCCCTAAACTAATTTTTCCTTTAATTTCCTTTTTTCATTTTTATTCGCATGAATGAAAAATAAAAATGAATTACTGTAGAAGAAAAAAAGAAAAAAAATATTTTGTATATTAACTAAATATATATATACAACAGGATATATATATTTTTGTATTAAAAATAAATAAATAAATAAATAAAAATATTATAAATGTATATACATATTTTTTTTATTTAATAAACAATAAAAAAAAATTATTTAAAAATAAGGGGAAATATATACCGTAAAACTTCTAATAAAAGCGCAGCCTCTATTTGAATCGCACCCTCCAATATAAGCAACCTGACGAAGAGGTTGGAAAATACAAGACCGTGCGCTTGTATTAGAAGTTTTACGGTATATATATATATTTTTTTTAAATTAAAAATATTAGATTTTCTATTAATAAATAAATAAAATATTTAATTTCATTTAATTTAAATTAATTTATTTTAAATTATATTTTAATTTGGATAATATATTTTATATTCAAATAATATTTTATATATTTTTTAAAATTAATATTTAATTTTAAAATAAATAAATATTAATTTTAATTAATTAATTTTATTTTTTAAATAATTATTTAATATAATAATTAATAATATTTATTTATTTATTTATTTATTTATTAATCTTTTCGCTTATTTTCAAAAAAGTCCCATAAACATTTTTTTACTGATAAAATAATTTATTTTTTAAATGAATAATTTTTTTTTGATAAGGAAAAGGTTCTTTGGCAATTATTTATTTAATATTTATTTTTGTCGCGCCTATTTGACACGTCAGAGGTCCCCAAATAAATTATTTAAATATATGTTGTATAAATTATCTTTTCTTAAACAAATAAAGAGAATAATTTATTTTTCTACAGTATATTTTCTTTTTTTTTTTTTTTGAAAATATTTTAAATAAAATGACTTCCTTGGGAATAAATAAATAATTTTTTTTTAAATTTAATTTAATGTACTAAAAGAGGGGAAAATTTTTTTTATAAAAAAAAAAAAAAAAAAAAGATTTTAAAAAATATTTAAATAAATAATAAAAAATAACCTTTATATAAACTTGTTTTATTTTTTTTTTTAAAAATATTTCTCATAGTAATTATTTTTTTTTAATATTTTACCTTTTTTTTTATGTAAAAACAATTATTTTACAGTTGGCGCATATTTTATATATTTTTAAATAAAATAATTTATTTTTTTTTTTTAAAAAGTTGCGCATTTTTATTACCAAAATAATAATTATTTTATTTTAAAATTAACTTTTTTTTTATTCTTTTACGAATAATAAAAATAAAAAATTTATTTAAATATTTTTTAAATTAAAAATAAATAAAATTATTTAATTTCCACTTGATTTATTTTTATATACTTTTTTTTTTCTTCTCCTTTTTTGTTTTAAAAAACTTCACGGTCATTTGTCAAAGAAAAATGCCGTTAAAGTTGTTGTTGTGTTAATCTTTTCCGTTTATTTTCTCTGTTTGGTGTTGAACATTTTGGCAATTTTATTAAAGTAAATAAATAAATACCGACAAAAAATAAAAAATTGAAGGTAAAGGATTAGTACAAGCTATATTTAGAGGGGGGGTCAATCTGTTTTAAATATATAAATAAAAAGGTAATAAATAAATAATTAAATAAAATTAGGTAATAATAATTAAATTAAATTTAATAAATATATTCATTATATACATAACAATATATATATATATATATATATAATTATTTTTATTTCCTTTAAAAGTCAAATATTTTATAAAAATCCATTAAAAGCTTTAAAAAATATTTCATGAGAAAATATACCAATTAGCATATATATATATATGAAGACTAACTAACTAACTAACTAACTAAATAATAAATAAATAAATTAAGTTAAAATAAATAAATATTTATAAAAGGACAAAAATGGCATAAAAGTAGTAAAATAAAGAAAACCTAATAATTTTACAAAAATATTTTTTTTTAATGGATAAATAGAATAAATTAAAAATATAAATAATTAAATAAATAATATTTATTTATTTAAAAATTAAATTTATTTTTTTTTTTTAATAAACAAAATAATTAAATATTAAAATAATTTTATTTTATTTAATTATTATTTAATATTTATTTAATTTATTTCTTTTATTCTCTTCTTTTTTTTTTTAATTTTTACCTAAAAATTATTTTCTTCTTTCTTTAGTTAATCTTTTCTTGCGCCAAATTTTTGTTTTATTTTTTCAGTGATTTTTGTCTTTTTTTTTAATTTTCTTCTCTTTCCCCCCTTTTTTTCCATTATATTACACATTGAAAAAAAAAAATTTTATTTACCAACGAATAAGAGATGAGAAGACTTTGAGTCATTTTGCAAAAATTTTGTTTGTTCGATCACCTCCTCTTCTTCTAAATAAATAAATAAATATATTGCTATTTAAAGTTTGACTTTAAGATTTAATATATATATTTAAATAAAAAAAAAATAATATAAATATTTTATATAAAATTCATTAAAAAAAAAAAAAAATTAATTTAATAATAAAAATTTATTTAAAATTAATTATTAAATTTAAAAATAAAATAAAAATTATTAAAAAATATTTTTTTTTTAATAAATAAATATATTTTAATAATATATTTATTTAATTATTTTAAAATTACCAAATTAGTTTTGAAGAATAATTTTATTTTTTTTAGGAAATATAAAAAAAAAAAAAAAGAAATTAGAAAAAAAAGGAAATAAATGACCGCCATTAAATACTACTAACTAAATAGTAGATATATTCAAAATAAAAAGAATAAATGATTTATAAAGTATATATTATATTATATATATATTTTTAAAATAAATCCTTTTTTTAATCTCTTAAACAATTCATTTTAGTCAAAAAAAAAAATACTTAAAAGAATTAAATATAATGTGAAGAGATATTTAGAATTAAATATATATATAAAATAATAAAACTTTAATTTTCGCGCATAAATTAAAAATAAATAATATATTTAATATATGTACATATAGGTAAGAAGTAAAATAATTTTTATTAAAAAAAAATATATTTAATTATCTTATTTATTTATTTATGTGTGTGTGGCCTTAAATTAAAAATATATTAAAAAAAAAAAACAAACAATTTTTCACTCAATTTTTATTTGGTTTATACTATTTGCGGCACAATTTTTTATTGCATCAAATTAATTTTGAATTAAATTGTTTTGAATAATTTAATTTTTAAAAATTATTTTAAATTGAATAATAAATTAAATAAATAAATAAATAGAGATTTAATTATTTATTTAATATGTATTGTTAAAAACATATAAAAAGAATTTAAAAAAAAAAAATTTTATTAAATAATAAATGGATAAAAGAAAAAAAAATAACATTATTTGGCAATAATAACTATTAAATGTTTAATTAAAAGAAAAACAAAAACACAATTATTTAACATAAAATAAAATTTATTTAAAAATTATTGTCATAAACTCGGAGTTGTCTTTCCTCAACAGAAATTGCATTAGCACCAGATACAACTTAATTTAAACAAAAAATAAATAAATCTTTTTAAAATAATAATTAAAATTACTTTTTCTCCTAGGTATTACTATTAAATCTTCTTCTTCTCCTTTCTCTATTTGTATTTCTTTTCTATTAATATTATTATTAATTTCATTTCTAAGTAGTGGTATTCCACCCTTTCTTTGACCATAAAATGGTTGTTTAATTTGTTCATTAATTGATAAATTTGGTAATTGATCATTTTTATTCCCAATTTGTTTAAACTTCTTTTTAGGAATTAATTCAGATGGAATACCTGAACCTTCTAATGCTAATAATTCTGATATTTGATTTTTATTTATTCGACGAAGAGCATAACGAGCACTACCAAATAATTGTTTTCGTTCAAAAGAAGTAATTGAAGCAAGTACATCTGTAGGTATTTTCTCACAAGGGTCAAACAATTTTGAACCAGCTTTTTAAAATTTAAAAATAAAATAATTAATTTAATTACGTGCTAATATAATTTCATCAGAAATTGCTTTAAATAAACTAGTTAAAGCAGCACTAGGTCCAGGTTGTTGTTCAGATTGATTTAAAGAAAATACTTTCTCTACAAGCAAAATAATAATCTAAAAATTTAAAAAAAATAATTTAAATTAAATAACAAACCCAATCACCTAAAGGACTCCAAGCAGGAATTCTATTAGAAAATTCTCTAACAATTTTAACAACACCATTCATCCATTCATATTGAGTACATTTAACCTAAAATATATTAGTAAAAAATAAACTGAATAAAATATTTAAAATAAAAATGATTAATAATTTAAATATTTTACTTGATAAAATTTTGTTCTTCTCATTTCTGCCAAAGCTTGAAGACATGCCTGTTGTGGTAATGCATTTGTTGGAATATTATAAGAATAATAATTTAAATCTTTTTTAAATAATTTAAATAAAAACTTAATTTCAAAAAAAAAAACAACCTCCAGGTGACCATTGGCGAATATTAGAACAAGTAAAGTAAACACAAATGGACATTGGAATTCCACCTTGTGATACTAAAAATGCAGCTTCATTAACACTTTCAGTCACAGAAATATGACCACGATGTGTTAAAGTTTGTTCACCTTTCTAAAAGAAAAAATTAAAAATTTATAAAAAAAAAAAAAAAATAAAAATAACCTTAACTAAATGACTAAAAATTTCAGTTATTTGGCTAAGCATATCAGTTGTTGGTATTGTTGAACAGAGAACAGTTAAATGAGCCTAAAAAAAATCAATCAAGTAATTAAAAAATAATTAAAAAAAAACCCTTTTATCATTTTTAAGTAATAAATTATTTGCTAAAAGACCAATTCTCATTATTCCACGTAATAAACGATTAGCAGAATTTTTAATTCCATTTAAAGAATTTGTAGATTGTTGTTCTTCAATAATTCGTGAAACATTAAATAAAGTATCTTCAATTAATAAAACTAATTGTTCAATTGATTCCTTTTGTATTTTATTAAGACTAATTTGATCTAATTTTTCAATCATATATTCATCATTTTCTGTCCCAAAAGGACAAAATAATTGTCCTTGACTAAAAAATAAATATATTTTGAATAAAAAAGAAAAAAAAAAGTTTAAAATATAACTTGACATCTATAGACTTCCTTTTTTGTCCAATAATAGAACTTTGTGGAGTAGAAATAACTTCAACTACAGGAATTGGTTTATTTTCTTTAATTAAACCCTTTATTGCCTTAAAATTAAAAATAAATTGGAATGTAAACAATGTTTAATTAACTTTTTGATGTTTTTGTCCATTAATATGACTTTGGTAAATCAGTTCGCTTGAACAATTAACTTTACATATTACACAATGAAAAGCAGTATTTCTAGATGTTTGTTGAACAGCTTCAACTGAAACCAGTTTTCTTTTATGAATTTTTCCGGCTAAAAATTAAATTATTTAAAATATAATTTTATCTAATAAAAATTAACATAAATGGGCAATATAATTTTCATCTCCAGAACAGATTACATTACAAATTTCACAATAATGTTGTTTTTGTTTTCCCTCATAATAACCTTCCTCATAATGTTCTTCACCATAACCATAATAGTCATCATAATATTGATAAACATCAGAAGATTGTCCTTGATTGTCTTGACCACCAGGATTAAAATATTGAAAAGAGGTTGTCGGTGTTGGGATTAAAGATTGTGTAGATACAAAAGAGATATTGTTGGTAATTGTGTTAGTAGTTGGAGGTAATGGTGGTTGAGGGGGCGGTGGAGGTGGTTGATATGGCAAATAATTGCCACATTGATAAGCAGGATTCATATCAATATTAAATAATTAAATTCTAAATAAAGAGTTTAAGAAAACTAAAAAATATTTTTATGAATGTAACATATAAAATAATAAAGTTCAATCAAGTTAACTTTTTAAAAAAATAAATAATATAATTACTATAAAATATGTATGTAAATAATACTTTATATATTTAATTCTTTTCCCCAGAAATTCTTTTCATTAAATTATTAAGATCATCCATATTCGATTTAATAGCTTGTTTATCTGCATTCATCAACTGAGTAAAACCATAAAGTACTTTTGGCAATGTTGATGTTGGTGCACTGAAAAATTAAGGTAAAATATACTTTTAAAGGAATTTTAGTTTAATAAAATTCTTAATTACTGAAGTTCTGATGGTACAGAAAGCCAAGCAGTTGCTGATTCAGTTCTTCCATCATAAAGTTTTCCTTGTTGTCTGTTAACTTCCAATATTAGCATCTAAAAAACAATTTGAAAATCAATTATTAAAAATAATTAACCATATTATTTTCTATATTGTCACAAACATTCATGAAATTGTTTTTTATCATTTCATATTGTTCTTTAGCTGAAAGCTCATTTTCCTTTCTGCCAAATTCGTCTATAGTAGAAGCAGATTTCACTGACCCAGGAGGAATAGCGCTAACCGATTGAGGATTTACAGAAAGAGGATTTTGAACAGAATGTGGATTGACAGAATTGGGTCCTCCAAACCCTAAATTAGATTGAGGTCCAGTTGAGTGTGGACCTCCAATGCCTAAATTAGAGTGAGGGCCTCCAGTAGAAGCAGTCATTATATTTGATCTTCTTTCATCTTGTCGTTCATTTGTTGAAGAATTTGCACCAGGAAATTCAGAAAGGAAATTTTCAACTACTTTTTCAGCACAAAGATTGAAATCCTTAAACCAAGATAAACATTATTTTTTTTGAAATAGCTTACAACAATTGTTCTCCTCAAATCCTTCAAAATTAACATTCTTGTGGCAGCTATAGGATCAATGTCTGGTAAGGTAGGCATAGGTTGGGATGTGGAGGTTGTTTGTTTTATTGGAGTTGTATTTATTGAATTAGTTACAGCAGGTGTACCAGCCTGCATTGGAGCAGAAGATGGAGGACCGATAGATCCTAGAGGCACTGAACCTGAAAAATTAATTATATATTAAATAACATTTATAATTTTTACCTGGTTGATTTGTATGGAATGTAGCTGTAGTAGTTGTTGATCCAATAGAGTGAGGTTGTGGTATTTGTTGTGGAGTAGAAGGAGTATTTGGCGCTGGTGCATCAGATAGTGGATGAGACATCTGTTGTGGATGTGGCTGGTGCTGCATTACAGGATGTTGAGCTCCATACGCATGTTGTTGACCAACACTCCCATGTTGCTGAGGACTAAAAGTAACAGAACCAGCAGAACTTGGATAGGAATAAACACCAGCTAATTGAGGAGAGCGCCCAGTATTGAATACATTAGGTTTATCAAGAATCTGTTGACCATGAAAGGACTGAGCTGGCGAATGTGTTGACACATTTGGTGACATTTGAGAGTGAGCTGCCAAGTTCGGTCTCTAAACAAATGTTTAAATCAGTATAGGTAAAAATTTGAAAATCTTACAACCATTCGAGACGCTGCACCTTGTTGCTGGGGATTTGGTTGTTGATGAGGGTACATGACCTACATAAATTTAAATTATAAAAAAAATAATATAGAATAAATATGGAACGATTAATTAATCTTCTTTTTGCGGATTATTTACACGGTTAAATGTTTTTTTATTTGATATTTTATTGATTTATGTTCTAACGGCAATGAAGGGAAATAAAAAAATAATTTATCCGCAAAACTAGTCCGCAAAAATGAGTTAAGTTTAATTCGACTCATTAAAATACATTTCATGGTTGTTGATTATTCATTTAACAATGCACTTCATTTTAAAAAACCTTTATTTTTCGCATAATTGTGTGTGGGAATTCAATGTAAATATTAATGTTAGTGTTAGTTTGTTAGTTTGTTAGTTTGTTTTTGTCAGAGTGGACCCTTAAATTGATGTATTAAAATTTTGTATTATATTCCATTATTAAAAAGGTAATATTTTTCCAAAATTTGTAATTTAGTTTATTATATTAAAATTTTTGACGATTTTCTCACATCATCTATTATGTGGAGGGATCGAGGCCAAAATATTATTTTATCTATTAAACAACTCATTCATAATTATGAACTTTATTCTAGAGAAGTATTTTCATCTACATTAGAAAAATTAATACGAAATAAACTTCTTCATGTAGGTAAAATTTTCATTAAATTTTATTTTTATATAAATTAAATTTAGGAGTAAATACACACGATATTCTTCAAGCATATGCAACAATTATTGAATGCCTTTCACAATATGATCCTTCATTTGTTTTAGTTCACAGGATATGTAGAATTATTAGAGATTATGTTAAGTATGTTTTATTTAAAAATTAATTGTTTTGATCACACTTATATTTATTTAAAAATTTATTCTTTGTAATTTTAGACAACGTCCCGATACAATGCGCACTATAATTACATTTATAGCAATTGAAAAGCCTGGTGAAAGTTGTCTAACCTCTGATATTGCTGTTACTAATGCTAATCGTTTAACTCTTATGCTCGAGGAAGAACAACTTAATGGGTTTTGTTGAATAATTTAATAAACATTTAATGAATAATTTTTTTTTTCAGATTAAATGATGAATATGTTATTATGCTGTGCGATAATCGAGAAAATCGATGGATGGATTGGATCCCTGATCCTTTGGATGCGGACCCAAGTTCTTTTAAAATAAATTCTCTTTTAAGTTTTTTTTTAATTTAGAAGAAAGTAGACTTTTTCGTGAATCCGCAGATGTCTTTAATATGTTGGTTAGTATTTATGGAAGTAAAGATCTTTTTGTCAAAGAATATCAAAATTTACTTTCTGAACGATTATTATTAAATGGTTGGGAACGACATATACATTCAGAATTTACTTATTTAGAAACAATGAAACGACGATTTACTGAAGGAGAATTAAATCACTGTGAGGTTCGTAATTTTTAAAATTTTTATTTTTTCTATTAGGTAATGATTAGAGACATTCGTGAATCTTGGAAATTGGCTAGATTTGCTGCTCCTTATTTACCATTTCCAGTTAGTCCTCGAATTATTTCTTTTGTTTATTGGCCAGAAATTACATCAAATAACCTTGACAACAATTTTCCTTTTCGTCCATATACTTTCTTTAAAGAAGCACTTGATGCTTATGAAAAGGTTTATAGTCAACATAAAGCTGCTAGAAACATTACTTGGCACTCTGATTTTGGAAGTCAAGTTGAATTGGAACTTGAAATCGATGGAAAAGTTTTGGAAATTGAAGCCCCTCTTCCCCAAGCACAAATTCTTTTTTTATTTTTAGAAAAAGGTTTTTTTCAACTTTTAAAAAAATATTTTATTTAATTTCAGAAAGATGGATTGTAACAGAACTATCTGAGAAAAGTGGTTTAAATATATTACAATTAAAGAAACGATTGGATTGGTTATGTTCTAAAGGTTTAATATTTCAAGGGGGGTTAGACGAAATTACACTTGAAGAGACTTTTTGCCTTACTTCTTCCCCTTCTTCTATTCAAGTTATGGAAAGAAAGGTTTATTTTAAATTATTTTTTAGGTAATAAATAATTTTAGGATGAAACAGTTATTTTGGATGATTTTAGTGATGATAATGAAGAAGAACAAAATTCAATTGAAGATATAGTTGAAGAATTAGAACAATATTGGAATTACACAAAGAATCTTGTTTATTTTTATAAAATAATTATTTAAATTAATTTTTAGTTGATATATCGAACAACAAATGAACCTTTAACTGCTCAATATTTGCATAGAATGTTTAAAAATTTCACTAGCCCAGGAAAGACCGTTCCAACTTTAGATGCTGTTCAGATGTTTATGCACAGAAAAGTTCGTCAAAATTTAGTATTTATTGAAAATGGTGCTTATAAAGCGACAAAAGATCTCAAATAAAATGAAAATTTTTGATTTATGATTAATTTTATTTAATATAAATTTCTCTTTTAAGTTTTATTCTTAAATTAGTTAAAATTTATTTTGATATTTTTATTTATAATTTTATATTTTTTGTGTGTTTTTGACCTTTTTGGGTGAATTATGCAGCAAAGGAAGAATGAAAATGAGGAGGTTGAAAAGAGCCTTTCAGTGATAGAATCGGTTGTTTTTATATTTTGTAATAAATATATTTATATACAATTAAGATAATAAAAGCTTTGTCAAGGAGAAGTTGTTGGGTTGATAAAGATGAATTATTGGATATAGTTTATTGGGGAAAGCAGATTTTATCACTATTAATTGGTTTGCTATGGGGATTAATTCCATTAAAAGGATTTGTGGCACTTTTTCTTTACATAATGATTTCAACAATTGTTGGTAAGTATGGGGGAGAATGAGAAGACATAAAAGTATTGAGGATTTAAAACTGGAAATTTAGAAGATAGTTAAATTGCTCAAATTTTAGGTCACCTTTATCTGACATGGTATCAACAGGTTTAATTATAACTAAAATAAAAATTACAAAATTTTTTTAGAAAGATGAGGAAGACTTTGGAGGTTTTTGGGAGGTTGCTAAGGAGGGATTTGGTGCTGCTTTTGCTACTTTTATGGTCTCTTGGGTGACTGTATATTCAGCCAGTCAATTTGAATAAATTTTTAAATCTATTTTGTTCTAAAATATCTTTAGTTTTGTTTAAAAATATTTTTAAATATTTTATTTTTTTAATAATTAAAACAATAATATCATACTATAAGCAATTAAATGAGTATCATTTATCCATTCAATTAACTTTATTTTAAATAAATTATCATCCTAATTATATTTTCTAAAAAATATATTCAATCTTAGACCAATCCAAAAGATCGCTTCAATTCGAAAGTGAACAAAATAGGCTCCGAAGTCAGAATTCGAAGTTTAGGTTTAACAATTTTGTTTGAGCTACTAACACAATGTCCATAATCCAATTTTGACTCTTCTAAAAATTTAATATTAATTAGATTGACAATGCAACAGTGAATATTTTTACTATTGTCTTATTAACTAATTATTATATTATTCAATAAATATTTATTGTTCACTGTCCATTGTTTTTATATAAATTAAATACAAACTAAGTTCCCATTTAAATCCTTCCGTTGTAACCAAAGTACGTCTTTGCACGAGAGGGATGATCCCACATGTACCAGTAATAGCTTCTTCTAAAAGTTCAATGTTCGTGTCTCCCTTTAAAATTATTAATTTAAATTTGTATTAATTAAAAATAAACCTGTTGAATAATCATAACTACATTTGTATTGTCAAGAAGATAAACAGGAACTGTTGGGACATTTTGTATCTAAACAAATATTTATTAATTATTAAAACTAAACAAAACCTGCAACATCATTGCATTAAAAATTCCCATAACATGGTCGAAACGTCCAGTAAGGCCTCCAAGAATAATAATACCACCCAAAGGTTTTTCTCCAAGGAAACCAGTTTTTACCTAAATTCTTAAAATAAAAAACTACAATTGAATAACCTTTTGCATTAAAGCTTCAAAAGTTTTAGTCAAATCTGTACTAGTTTGATCTTCAACTTTTAAAACCTGACAATCCTTTTGTAATTCAAAATATTTTTTGCTTTCTTCCGTAATTGAATCAAAATCACCAACAACCATATGTGGATCTTTTGATTTAGTAGATCTGTAATTGTTTGAGAAAATAAAATAATTAAATAAAATTTATTCCAAACTTAATTCTTTTAAAAGTTATTTAATTAATTAATACAAACTTGCAATATTCCATAAGATTATTTGCAGCTCCATCAGTGCACAATCGAAGTTTAGAATTATTCCAAACAGTAAACCATTCGTTTGGTAACACACCTTTTGGACTATCCACAGCAATAACAGCCAATTGATCTTTTTAAATAATTGTAAAGTTATTAAAAATTAAATATAAATATTTTTATTTACCAGTATTTTTACGAACAAAATCAAAAGGCTTAAACAGACGAGAAATCATTTTTAAATATTATTTTACTAAAAATTTAAAAAAAATAAAATAAGAATTAATTTATATGTATGTAGTTTGTATGTAAAATATTGATCAATTGAATGAAATAAATTTTTATAAATTCAAAATAAATATTTTTCCGCCTTAAATTTAATTTGTGTCAAAATGTTAATACAGTATACAATTAATACTAAATAAAATATTTAAATTTTTTTTTTCAATATTTTAAATAATTTTATTTTTGCTATAAATTATTTACTTTACTTTAATTTTTTAATTAAAAAAAAAATAAAAAATTATTATTTTTTTAAAATTAATTTTCTTTTTTTTTTTTAATCAAGAATTTTTCTTGAAATTTATTTATATATTTTTAAGGGTTTATATATAAATACAAGTTAACATCTTTAAATGTTAAATTGAATAGTAAATGAAAGAGAAGAGTTATTATTATTATTATATATTTCTTCTAGAGATTAAATCAAAACAAAATAATATTATATATATATTTTTATTTATTTTGCGCATTGATAAATCTTTTCTTAAAAAAAAAAATAAAAAAGGGGGTTAGTCAATGATTTTTATTTTTAGTCTTTTTCTTTATTTAATTTATATTAAATAAACGATTAAAACTAATAAAAAATATTTTATTAATATTAAAGTACTATTTACGTAAATTTAAAAAAAAATTATTTAATTATATTAAAATTTAAAAATAAATGGATATTGAAGAAAAGGAAAATTTTATAAAAATAAATAATAAAGAAGAAGAAGATGAAATAATTAAAATAATTAAAAAGGAAGAAGAAAAACATTTAAATGAAATAAAACAACCTTTATTAGAACCTCCACCTAAACCTTTAAGGCAAAGAGACAAAAAAAGATTAAATGATAGATTATTGAATGTAAGTATTTAATTTAATTTAATTTAATTTAATTTAATTTAATTTAATTTAATTTAATTTAATTTAATTTAATTTAATTTAATTTAATTTAATTTAATTTAATTTAATTTAATTTAATTTAATTTAATTTAATTTAATTTAATTTAATTTAATTTAATTTAATTTAATTTAATTTAATTTAATTTAATTTAATTTAATTTTAATTAATTTAATTTAATTTAATTTAATAATTTAATTTAATTTAATTTAATTAATTTAATTTAATTTAATTTAATTTAATTTAATTAATTTAATTTAATTTAATTTAATTTAATTTAATTTAATTTAATTTAATTTAATTTAATTTAATTTAATTTAATTTTTTAATTTAATTTAATTTAATTTAATTTAATTTAATTTAATTTAATTTATTAATTTAATTTAATTTAATTTAATTTAATTATTTAATTTAATTTAATTTAATTTAATTTAATTTAATTTAATTTAATTTAATTTAATTTAATTTAATTTAATTTAATTTAATTTAATTTAATTTAATTTAATTTTAATTTAATTTAATTTAATTTAATTTAATTTAATTTAATTTAATTTAATTTAATTATTTAATTTAATTTAATTTAATTTAATTTAATTTAATTTTAATTTAATTTAATTTAATTTTAATTTAATTTAATTTAATTTAATTTAATTTAATTAATTTAATTTAATTTAATTAATTTAATTTAATTTAATTTTAATTTTAATTTAATTTAATTTAATTTAATTTAATTTAATTTAATTTAATTTAATTTAATTTAATTTAATTTAATTTAATTTTAATTTAATTTAATTATTTAATTTAATTTATTAATTTAATTTAATTTAATTTAATTTAATTTAATTTAATTTAATTTAATTTTAATTTAATTAATTAATTTTTATTTCAACATATTTTTATTAAAAATTTAAAACAAAAAAATATTTTTTCAATAAATATCATTTAATTTTTCTTTTAATTAAAAAAAGAATTGTTGATTTATCTTTTTATTTCCATTTATTTCCTCCCAATCAGTCAGTCATTGTGGGGAAGGAATTTTTTGGTCTTCGGTCAATCTGAACAGAAAATAAAGAGAAGAAATAATAGTAGAAATATTTTTTATTTTTATTTTTTTTTAAATTTTAATCATTATATTTATTTATTTATTTAATTATTTATTTATTTATTTAATATTTATTTAAATTTAATTATTTATTTATTTCTTTAACTTTAATTAAATTTAAAAATTATTTAAAGAATTATTTTAAATCTAAAACATTTTTTTCTATTAAATTA
Organism: Meloidogyne graminicola; assembly: GCA_036172905.1. Classification (NCBI taxonomy): domain Eukaryota; kingdom Metazoa; phylum Nematoda; class Chromadorea; order Rhabditida; family Meloidogynidae; genus Meloidogyne; species Meloidogyne graminicola. The sequence goes on along the minus strand of JARPZY010000001.1, from coordinate 960,342 downwards.
AAATTATTTAAATAATTTTAAAAATATTAAAATTTAATTTTTTATTTAAATCTTTTTATTTAATTAAATTATTTTAAAAAAAAAATATTTTCTTTTAATACATTAATTTTATTTAAATTTAAATAAAAAAATGAAAAATAATTCAATAAAATTAGAAAATAAATTTAATTACCAAAGACAACAACATTATTACCCCTCTTTTATTGTAATTTCTAGTTCTTTTCGTTGGTTTAAAACTTCATCTTCTTTATCTAATAATAATAATAATAAAAAGGTATAAAATAATATTTAAATAAGTAATATTTTAATTTAATTTAAATTAAATTAATTAATATTTAATAAATAAATAAAAATATAATTATTTTTATATTTTTTAAAATAATAATATTAATTATTATTTAATAATCAATTAATATTTAATATTATTTCTATACATACATATATTCTTTTTTTTTTTCCTTTCTCATCTAACCGAAAATGACGGAAAAAAAAAATTAATGCGCAAAAATAAAATTAAAAAATTCTTCGATTTTAAATAATCCTTTAAAATTTATTTTTTAAAATCTTAAAAATCAACTTATTTTTAAATATTTTAATTTAATTATCCAAAACATTTATTAACATTTTTTAATTTTTATTAATTAAATTTCTTTTCATGCTTCTTTTTTTTTATTTAAATTAATTTAAAAAATAAATAATTATTTAATTAATTAAATTTAATACCTTTCATTATTTAAATAAATTATTTAATTAATATATTTAAATATATATATATAATAATTAATTTATTTTTAAATGCCATTTCTTCTTTTTTTTTTTTTTCTTTTTTAGCCCCTTAAAGTCAAGGCCTTTTTATATTTATTTTCCTTCAAAATTATATATCCGCGCATCCTTCACTTATTCTTCTTCTTCTTTTTCCTTTTTTTTCTTCATTTTTATTTTAAAAGCCACTTTTTTATTTCCAAGTTTTTCTCCTTCAAATGCAAAATAGGGCGAAAAATGTAATAATGTTTTTATGAAGAGAAGAAGAAAAAAAAAATAAATATATTACAACAACAACAAGTAGTATATATTATATTAAAAAATAATTTTAAATAAATTAAATTAAATTAAATTAAATTTTAATTTTAATTTAATAATTTTCTAAAAAAATTATTTTTATTTTTTTATTTTCTTTTTAAAACTTTTTTTTTTTTTTAATTAAAATTGTGTTATTATTTTCAATATAATAATTTATAACAATTAAATTATTTAAATGATTTAAAAAAATATTATCTAATTAAATTTCTTAATTTATTAAAATAATTAAATTTAAATAAAAATAATTTTAATTCTTTTTACTTTTATATATACTAGCGGGGTTGGGCGTCCTTCGGCCGCCCGACCTCGCTAGCAAAAACAATTAAAACAAAATCAAAACAAAACTAAAACAAATCTAAAACTTAGTTAAGACAAACCTAAAATCACAACTAAAAAAACAACAAAATTAACACAAAAGCAAATTTTAACACATTTTATTCAAATGAAAACAAATATAATGAAAATACATATATTAACAAAATTATAAATACAATACAATAGATAAATACAAAAAATACATACACAAAGTGGGATAGGCGGGAATACAATAAACGGGTCAAAACAATACAACAAACATAACTAATACTCGCGTAAAAAATACGCCTATTTTTCTAGAAAACTAAATGAGTCAACCCTTACATAAAATTCTTATACGTTAACTTTGCTTTTTGGGTTATAATCATTTAATAGAACAAAAGCTATAGATTTAAGTTCGTTCTAAAAAAAAAAATTTAAACGTAACTTAATCGTCACTCCAAGAGACAAATTAACTATATACATATATAAGGAGTTAATGTAAGGGGTGGACTCAAACTAAGACTCTAATCTCTGTCATCTAGGATTTCTTTATAAACTACATTTTTGATCTTTCGATCACTATTACTATTATCTAATCTAACTTTTATCATATTCCATGATCTTGCTCTCGAAAGAGCCACATACAATTGTCCATGTCCGAAGACCTCTTTTCTAAGATCTATTCCAACTCGCTCAAGTGTTTGTCCTTGAGCCTTATTAATTGTCATAGCAAATGCTAACACCAATGGGAATTGGTGTCTATGCAAGTCAAATGGATATTCCTCAGAACAACAAAGTGTTATCCGAGGTATATACGCAGTTTGACCTGCCTTATCTCCAGTAAGAATCCTGCAAACAATTAAGTTTGCATTCATCTCCTCAACTCTCATTCTTGTCCCATTACAGAGACCTTTTTCTATATTCAAATTTCTAATTAACATAACAATAGCATGTTTCTTTAATCTAAGCTCATGCACTGAAAAACCATTTGGTCTCAGAGCATTCAGATACTCATCTAGGTACTCATTGACACGCTGTCGATTTTCATCTTCAGCATGATCAATGCTAGTATACAAAATCTCTTTTCCTGGCAGCATAGCTAGGACTTTACTATTCATCTCAGATACATCTATATTCTTGGGTGCTAAGATGGCACTATTGGCCATTTCTTCAAAATTCTCAGAATCTATGCAATTAGCAAAAATCTCTTCTGCTAAATCACCATGGCTAATACACTCGGAAGGTAATGTAATGGAATCATTTTCATCATTCCAATTACCATTCCCTATTTCAATCAAATTTCTAGCAAACTCTTTCTCTGTTTCCAGAGCTCTCATATTTCTAGATAACTTGTACTTTTTAGCTATGCTCCAATACTCACTTCTTTTAATGGTCGAATTGACCATCTCAGCTCTCGTGGCATGTTTTTGGATTGGCAGGGTTTGACGAAAGTCACCCGTCCAAAGCATAACTTTACCACCAAATGCTAAATCATTATTCATGATTTCTCGTAACTTTTCATCTAGTGTTCGCAATGCACGCTTATTTATCATAGGCGCCTCATCGCAAATGAACACCTCAGTTTCTTTCAACTCATTCCATGCCTTATTTCTAGGGCCAATGTTTGAGTTGCTCATATCTAAAGCTAAGCTAAATCTATTATGCAAAGTCCTACCAGCAGGCATTAAAGTAGCTGCCATGCCGGTAAAGGCCATAGTACTAATTTTCTTTTTCTCACCTCTAAGCATATGAACTATTGTTTTGTTCACATGTGTCTTACCTGTTCCACCTGGTCCACTTAAAAAGTAGAACGCAGGCTCATGAACAGGCCTATTTACTCTATTCAAAATCTCATCAACTATTAATCTCTGCTCATCGTACATACTTTCATATGCTGATAAGCCTAATTCCTTCTCTTCATTAGCGTTGAATGTAATTTCTACATCATCGGCTAAATCTATTTGTTCCATGGTAGGAAAATCAGCAAGTGACTTTCCACCCTTCATAATACTAATTGCTATTTCTCTGTATGCTTTCGCATACGCTAATTCCTTTGAAAAATTTCTAATGAAATCTTCAGCTAAGGAATCTCTGAACAATAACCAAAGCTCCTCCGGCTGAGCCGGGTTGCAATGGACTAAAATCAAAGCAAAAAAATCTCTTAATTTTCTAGGCATCTCAAAACTCACTGCCTCTTCCAAGGCCTTTTTCCACTCATCATCATTTCTAATTAATCCTCGTTCAAGACATGCTTCAGAAAAAGTTGTACAAACCTTAACTGAGCCGTCAGAATGTCTAATAGTCTTGAGCTCTTCATAAGAAGTAGCTCCTCTCACATTCAACAACAATAGCCGCAGGTGGTATCGCTCCGGTTCGGCCGGTGACACTTTAACCATACGACCAATTGAGTTAAAATGTGACTTACGCTCAGTCCACTTTCCTTTACTAAAGCAAAACTTTTCAGGCAACTGATGATACAGTAATGCCCTAGAAGAGTCGCTTCTCTTATTCAAATCAAAATAAGCTAATAACTCAGAACAATTTCTTGTCCTTTCTAATATCTCGGCTTCACTCATAGTCTCATCAAAATAACAAATTTGCTCGCCTTGCAGATGAACTGGCAAGGCCATAATACTATGACTTCTATCATACATAGGCAATTCTAAGATCCGCCAGACTGCCTCCTGAGGGCAGACATATCTAGCGTCTATGAACTCATTGACCTCATCATGGTTATTTCTAGGCTCTAGTTCTAATCTAGCTCTATCCGGAGGTTTATGCACATACTTGTGCAAGTATTTCACCGAACTAATGCTATTAACTTTTTCAAGGTTAATATGGCATCTAAATACTTTCAATAAATAAGGATTGTGAGGCACAACCCATCTATTGTCTAATTCTATTCTCTTTCCAGAGACTAAGACTTCTACTTTTCTACCATCATTTGGTCTGGCATATAACGTCAGACCATTCTCTAAGACTATGGTTTTCTCTTGAAATGCCTTAGGGTAACCCTTAGAGCACTTCCTAATTTTCTTTCCATTTTCTAAGGTTTCTTCCATGCATGGGGAGTTTGGATTTAAACTTCCACATGGACCATGGATCATAAAACTCTTTACTAAATCAAATAACTCAGTACCTTCTTCAGGTATTCTAGCACTAATACCTCTATTATCAACATCCTCAGATGTCAATAACTTATCCTCTTCGGAAAGAGTCAAAAGCAAATGAATATGAGGAAGGCCTCTACCTTGGTTCTCTAAAGGATACATCCAAGCGAGGACACTTCCAAATATCCCTAGTTTAACTATTTGCTGCATAACAGCCTTTACTTTCAAATAAAACACTCGAACAACCAAATCTGGTCGATCGCTAGGAACTTGTCTAGGAAACAAATTATCTACAATCTCAGACCATCTAGGATTACATGTCATAGTTAAGAATAGATCTGGATTGCCAAATCTTCTGACTATGGCCATAGCATCTTGGAAATGCTTCTCGACATATCTAGGACTGTTTGTCACACTTGGAGGAAGGATAACCTTCCGCCCAAGAGGCAAACCTAATTCTTGTGATCTAAGAAACATAATATTATCTATATTCTTATATGCCTCCGCACAAATCTTTTTCTGATTCATACGAATCCATCTAAGTCTATCTCCTTCTATTTTCACATACTCATCTACACAATACTGTTGAAAGAGTTTTCCCCCATGTAAAATAGGGTTAAACTCATTTCGTATTGCCATGCTGTAGCATACATACTGCAGCCTAGTAACTCTTCTAGTACTATTACTCTGCTTCAGCTCTGGATGCCAGCCAAGAGTACCACGCGGATAAAAAAGCGGGTATGTCATTGGTGTCACCATTGCATCAGCACTATTCAAAATCTTTAACTCTTTTCCAAATTGTCTAACGACCACTTTTGCAACAGGTACTTCCCCATCTGCGCCGGGTACATACACTGCCGCAACCTCATTTGCTCTTGGTACATTGTACCCTAATTATCTAATTGCCTTCCGGTTTCAAACAAAAGTTTGATCTCGGATGGCTCTCTGTTCTCTAATCTAGCTCTTTCGAATTCAGAAGATTCCTCTTCCTTCATCATCATATAAGCCTCAGCAAAAGGGTTACCCCTTTTAATAACTTCATACACAATTCTAAGTAACTCAGGGTTAACTCCAGCATTCGCCTTCGTCATTGCCCTCAAAGCCTCAGCAGTATCTACTATGAAAATCTGCCCGTAAGCAGGATCTTCATCTAGGTCTGGATTCAATGCCACATTTAATTTGTGGTACACTTGACCGTATATGCGAAAGCAATAAGGTCCTCTTTTGCTAGGAAATCTATGTCTAAGTGGATTCATGGAAGCGAAGGACACGCTACTATTCAAATGACGAATATTGTCAAAGAAGTTCGCATGCCTTGCATCTGTTTTCAAAAACAAATCTCTAAGTTCTTCAGGAAAATCCTGCTCAGGTATATTCAAATTAACAACCTTACCATGATGGCAACCGTCATTAAAAGAATTCCCTCTAGTTTTCTCCTCAGCAAAATGCAAAGCACCGCAGTGCATGCACTCTACACTCAGATTACTAAGTTTATTCTCTTTTGCTAAATCTAAGCAACCTGCTTGATACTTATGTATAGCTGGTTGCCCTCTATACTTTTTTTGTCTAGTTCTCTGGACACTAAGTCTCTCTTCACGCTCTTGACTCGACTCAAGCGATCTTTTGACCGCCATCCTCTGTCTCACTTTTTCAAGTCTAAGATTTCTAAGATTCTCATCCTCATTGGATCTCAGAGACTGTTGCCTCTCTCTTTGACTACTCAATCTAAGATTTCTAAGATTCTCATCCTCATTGGATCTCAGAGACTGTTGCCTCTCTCTTTGACTACTCAATCTAAGATTTCTAAGATTCTCATCCTCATTGGATCTCAGAGACTGGTGCCTCTCTCTATCACTATTCAATCTAAGATTTCTAAGATTCTCAGTTTCCGCAGCGCGGCTTTTTCTTTTCCTGTCGGCGGCACTGGAACAACATGGCTTGTCCATACCTAAAATTCAAAGTCTCTTAAACTAAAAAACTTTTGATTAAATTGAATTTAAAAAAAACATACCTCACCAACGAAGAGAAGCAGTTCCAACAAAACAGTGTAGACGACAGAACTTTGTAGCAATAACAGTGTAGCATTTGAAGACTGAGCAAAATACAATGCTTTTATACTATTCATACACTTAAACTTAAGTTTCTTAGGCTTAATTTCACACACTTAAGTTTTTAAGCTTAAACTCATCTTCTTTTACTTTACTATAAAAACCCCCATTTTCGCTTCCCTCAGATCACTTTACTATAAAAGACCTCATTTTCATTCACTTCAAAAAACCTTACTATAAAAGGACAGACAAACAAACAAACAAACAAACTCTTCTCTTTTATATAATAAGATTTATAAATAAATACTACAATAGAGAAAATGAAATAAAAAATAAAATTATTTTTTTTTATATTATTTATTTATTTATTTATTGTTGTACAATGTCTATTATTTTCATTTATTTTCTATTAATCAATATTTATACAAAACCAAGCCTTTTTTAATTTAAAATAAAAATAATTATTTTTTAAACTTTTTTTTTTTTAATTTTTAAATTAATTTCCCTTTTTCCTTTATAGTATTTAACTATTTTTAAATTTATTACAATTTAAATATAAATGACTAATCAATTAAATTAAATAATTATTTAAATAAAATTATTATTTATTTTTTAAATCATTTAATTAAATTATATATATATATATTACCAAATAAAAACTAGCTTTCAATAAAAAAATAAAAAAGAAATAAATGATAAAAAAAAAAAAACTTTGAGATAAAAATTATTATTTATAAAAAATAATTTTATTACTAATTAATAATTAAATAGAAAATGTTATATTCTTTTTTTCCAATAAAATAAATATTATTATTCATTTATTTAAAAATATTATTTTAATTAAATTAAATATATTTAAAATTTAAATATATTTTTATATCTGTTCATTTTTCTTTCTTTCTTTCTTTCTTTAATATTTCTTTTTCTTTTTAATTAAATGCCAAAACATTTATATATTTAAATAACAATTTTTTATCTTAATTTTTAATCAAATTTATTTAATGTCATTTTTAAATAATTATATATATTTATATATATTTATATATATTGTCAATATTTAATATCAATTTACAATTTTTATCTTTATAACTAATCTCCTCTATTTACTTCTTTAATTTTTCTTTTATTTTTATTTTCGCGCGAATCAGCCGATTATGTTTATATATTATGTATTGGCAGAAAAATGTTCAAAAATATTACTAAAAATATTTTTCTTTTCCTTCCTTTTATTTATTTCATGAACACACCCAAAAATAAGAATTTCTTTTTCTTCCTTTAAATTTTAATTTTCTTGATTTTTCTTTTGTTATTTTCTTTTTTGATTTATTTAAAACCTTTTATTTAATTTTATAAATTTTATTTCTTAACAATAATAATTATTATTATGAAATATTTATTAAAAATATCAAAAAATTTAACGTTTCCTTATCATCTTTTCAATAATAAATACAAATAATTATTTTATGCTAAATTTAAAATTAATTTTAATTGGCATTTTATTTATTTCAAAATGTCAACCTTCATTTTAAAAATTAAAAAAAACTATTTAAATAAATTTATTTCAATTTATTTTTAACTCCTTTTTTTCTCTTAATTTTCTTTTTTAAGCGTGCCATTATGCTTTCTTCTTCTTTTAATTCAACCAATCATCAAGAAAATGGGAAAGACTTTACAACAACTACTATATCATTAACTCCTTCACCACTAGTTTCAAAGGAAATAAATAATTCAAATATTTTGCAACAGAAGAAGAATATAATTGATACAAAAAGGTCTTCAAAAAGTAAATATGGTGATTATTGTTGTTGTGGTTGTATTAAATTGAAATATTTTGTTATTGGAATTACTATTGTTGAATTTGTTTTCTACGGGTATCAGGTTAATATTATTATTATTATTATTTTAATTTGATCCCAGGGACATTACAAACCTTTAAGAATATTTAAATCCTTCTTTTACAATTAAATAATGGGTTTTCGTTAAACTCTTTTATTTGTTTTAATTTTTTTCCACCTTGCCTTTTAAACTCAATTTAATTTATGTGAGAAAGCAGAAAATGTTGAGGAATGGTTTAAACACATATTTAATATTATCTTTTAGTTAATCACTTATCTCTTCGAATTGTTCTTCACCTCGGTGACCAAAAATAATGAATCAATGCCTTCTCTTACCTTTTCCTCTGAAGAATCTCCTTCTGTTGAATTGCTTGGTCTATTCTTTATTATTTTTTCTCTTTTGGCAACAGTTTTATTGCCTATTGGTTGGTTTACACGGTCATGCCATTTAATTATTCCACATTTAATTATGCAGGTTAATTTATTTTTAAATAAATATTTAACTTTATTTTTGGTTGGTGAGGGATTTAAAGTTCTTTGCTATTTTATTTCTCCAAAAATAAAATAATTTTTTTAATTTCTATTTAAATATTTTCTTTTTAAAGTTTGGTTTATTATCTGCTACTTTGATTATTATATGCTATATTATTGCTTGGATATTTGGAGGTATTGATTTGCAAATTAGTGCAATTTTCTTTGAAAATTCTCCTCTTGGTGAAGAAGGTTTTATATTTTTTTAATATAAAATAAAATAAATTTTAAAAATAAAAAGGTTTAAAAACTGCAAGTCAAAGGACTCCAATAGAGGCACATTTCACAGTTACTCATATGCAAATGGCCCTGGCTTTTCTTTTGGTTTTCTTAGCTATTTTATTTATTATACAGGTAAGAAATTGTTGAAAAAAAAGTTTTTTATTATTTTCAGTTATGGCTTTTTCACCTTTTGTTACATGTATTTCGTTATATTCGTGACAAACGTTTTGACAAATTGGATAAGTCTAATAATAATAATAAATTTGTTATGAGGACAGAAAATGATGGAACTATTGAAAGTTTGTTATTTTATAATTAATTATAAAATATTTGCAACTAATAGGCATTGAAAGGGTGACTAAACCATTTAACAATACTTAACTATTATTTCTCTGATTATATTTTTTTTCTCCTTATTTTCTTAAAAATTAATTTATTTAGGTAACAAAAACAGGAATTTATCTCTTCCAATAATTCAACAACAACAGCAAGTAGGTGGAGGCGAATTATCTCCTTCTTCACTTAAAACATGTGCAAATATTTCTTCTCCACAATTGCCAAATACAAGTACTACCTCAACAACTGCAACATTTAGTATAACTTCGTCTCCACCTCCGCTTGTAATGCCTGAAACTGTTAAAATTCATCACCCAACTATTTTGGTAATTTCCTTTATTAAAATTTAACAAATTAATTTATTTAAAGATGTCGGGAGATCAAATGCAACCATATAATTCTTTTAATAGTCCCACAGTTTACTACGAAGTTCAGCAACATCCTCAGCCTCAAATGAGGAAAGAATTGCATGTCTAAAGCCCGTTGACAAAACATGGACATATTAAATTATTTTATTACCTAAAGATCTATTTAATTATATGTATATTCTATTTATTTATTTCCTTTTTGAAAAAGTGCCTAATTTATTTATTTATTGCTCATTGAATTAAAAAAGATTTTTTTTTTTTTTGAAGATTTATTTATCAACAATATTTGGGAATAAACAAAATGTAAGTGCCTGAAGGTTCTTACATGATAAGCATAATTCGGGTCACGTCAACTAATCGCCGACGATTAGGCGCGAAACGGTGTTGAGCATTTTTATTTAAAGGATTTGTTTGCAAAAATATTTGGTTTAGAAAATTATTAAAAATATTATTAATAAATTTCCATTAACTACAACAAATACTAAAACCCATTTAAAATTAAAAAAAAAAAAAAAAGAAGAAGAAAAATAATTAAATAAATTTAATTAAAAAATATTTGTTTTAATTCATTAATTTGAGCAGTTCACAATTTTATTTTTTTATTTTAATTTTTTTTTCTTCTATTAAAAATTATTTTCTTTTTTCTAAATTATTTTTTAATTCAATTTGTTATTTAAATATATATCCGACTTTAAAAAATAAAAATTTACAACCCTTCTCTAAAAAGGGCCAAATAAATGATCATTGAAATGTTAATTTTTATTTTTTTTTTTAAATTTATTTTCTGGGACATTTAAAAATAAATAAAATAAAAAAGGAAAAAAGTCGGAAATAAATTAAAGAAAAAAAAATTTTCTTTAAAAGGACAGTTTTTGTTTTTTTTTTTAACCGGTTAGCGGTGAACAATAAAATTAAGAAATAAAATTCATTTTCTAAAAGGAGAATGATGGCATTTTTATTTAAATTAATTTTGTAAAAAATTTTTTTTTTAAATAAAAATATTAAAAAATAAATAAATATAAAGCTTTAGAGACTTGATAATTGTTGCTCTAGTTCGATTATATTATTCAAAATATTATGTAAATTATATTTATATATATTTGTTTGTTGTTGTTTTTATTTAAAAATTAAATTAATTCTTAATTTTTAAATATTTTAAATATTTTTTTTTTTTAATTTTAAATTTATTTTTTATTATTTCTTTTTTTTTTTTTTTTTCTATATAAATATATCATTAATCTTTTTATATATTTTCGCCAAATTTCTAACTAACGTCTTAAAAATTAAATTAAGTAGATTTTAGAAATGCGGTAAAAATTGTTAATTTATTTATTCTTTTAAATAAAAAAAAAAGAACTTTTATTTTTTGAATGCGCAAAAATAAATTTTATTTTAATTTATTTTTAAAAGGATATTCTTTAAAAAAATTTTTATTTTATTTATTTTTAGAATTATTTAAAATTAAAATATTTCCTATTTTTAAATAAATTTTTAATTTTTTTTTAAAATTATTTAATTTATTTTAATAAATTTATTTATTTTAATCTCTTTTTTTTTTATTTAAATATTTTATCTGATTTTTGGCAAAAAAAAAATTCTTTTTTTTTTATATTTTAATTTAAATCCAAATTTTTCTTTTATTTTTACTTTCTTCTAATTTTTTTTTTAAACTTTTTATTTATTTATTTATTTATTTTTTATATTTTTAATTAAAAATAAAATTTTTCCTTTCTTTTCTGATTTAAATTTTTAAAATTTATAATGGCTTGTAAATAAATAAATAAATTTATTTTTTTAAAAAAATTCTCTGGGAAGAAAATGCGCGTAGAAATAAATTAACCACAAAAAAGTGATCTTAAATTGAATAATTATTTAAAAAATAAAAAGAGAATTTTTGAACAATTTCCGGCCAAATTTTTAAAAAAATAAATTTATTTCTAGAAAATATATAAAAATTAATTTTATTTTTGAATTATTTGGACATAAAAAAAAAATATTTTTTAAATTTTATTTTTTAATTAAATAAATTTAATTTATTCTTTATTAATATATAAAATAATTATTTTATTTATTAAAAGTATTTTTAATCCTTCAGAAAGTTATTTTTGTTTAAAATAATACTAAAAATTATTTAATATAAAAAAATTATTAAAATTCTGATATTTTTTTTTTTAACAAATTTCTGATAAACTTAAATTTTATTTTTAATTAAATAATATTTTAAATAAACTTTATAAAATTATAAATATTTTTAAATAAAAGTTTTTATTTAATTTATAAATAAATTAATAAATAAAATAAAATTAAAAGTTTAATTTATTTTAAAGTTTAAAAAAAAAATAAATATTAATTAAATTAATTAAATTAAATTAAATTAAATTAAATTAAATTAAATTAAATTAAATTAAATTAAATTAAATTAAATTAATTATTTTAAATATTTAATTAATTTAATTAAAATTATTATTGTTTAAAAAATAAATATATTTATTATTATTATTATTTATTTTTTCTAAAAATTGAAAATTGCGCAATCTCCATTATTTTCTTCTTCTTCTTCTTCTTCTTTTATTTATTTATTTATTTAAATGGTCATCATTTCTTTACTTTATTTATTTCTCGAAAAGTTTCCAAAAATGGCCACAAAAAAAAAAAAGTTTTAATTTTTAGGAAAGAGATATTTATTTATTTATTTAGTTATTTTTAGGAATTCACAATAGGGGGGATATTATTATTTTAATAAAAAAATATTTTAATTAATTTTTAATTGACATTAAAGTCTTATATGCAAACATTTAATAATAATTAAAATATTTGTATTTATAAATTAATAAAATATAAAAATTAAATAAATAAATAAAACTTTAACTTTTTTTTTTAATATAATTAACCAATAATAATTAAATTAATTAAATTAAATAATTTACTTTTACATTTTATTTTATTATAAACATAGTCTTTCTCACCTAACAAAATATTTATTCTTGTAATAAATAATAAAGGAAATAAATAATATATTTATTTATTTATTTATTTATTTACTAACTGTGTGTGGTGATTATTAGAAAAAAAAAATTAAATGAATTTGTTTACCCATCTTGAATTGAAAAAATTATTTTTTTTTTTTTTTAAAGATTTTTGGGCAACTATTTTTGGGAGAAAAAAAAATAGAAAGGAAGAGAGATTGGGGGAGACTATTCGGGAGGAAGAAAAAAAAATAAAGTAAAAGAAAAGGTAAAGGAGGGAAAGGGTTGGAAAAAAAAGCAATACTACTACTACTACTTACTACTACTACTACTTAGAGATAATATATATATAGACCCTTTACTTATTTTTAAAAAATATTATGGCCAAAAGAAGTAAAGAAAAGGAAAAGTGTGACCATCACCAGAAGTTAAGTAAAATAGAGAAAATATTATTTTATTATTTAAAAAAGAAGAATAACCAGTCTTTAATTGTAAAAACAATTAATTTTTCCCTCCTCTTTATTTTTGTATACAGTTTTTGGGCGCAGTAACTTTACATTATTTAATGTAGAATTGCCAAATAAATTAATAAAGATTTAAAATTGTGTTTAAATATTTTTAATAATTTAATTTACCTTATTTAAAAATTTCAAAATTTTTTTTTTTTTGGTTTTTTGGTAATAATTTTTGAAATATTTGACCAGAAATTTTTAGAAAATATTTAGATATATTAATATTATGTAGATATATCTGACAAAAATTTAAATATTTTTAATTAATTAATTAATTTATAGATAAAAGTAAAGACTTTACTATTATATACCTTAATTGCCTATAATTTTTGAAATATTTAATTTAAAATTCTAAAAATTTTTTTGAAATATATTTTTAATTATTTAAAATATTTAAATAAAAATTCAAGTCTATAGCTTTTCTATTTTTTATTTTATAATTTTTTGCGTAAAACTACTACTGCGCCCAAATATTCCTCCCCTATTTTAATTTTTAACTAAGAAGAAGAATTATATTTATTTATTCTTCACTCCTCTTACTTATTTCTTTTACCGATACATATTTAGCTTCTTAACGGTCATTTTCCTCGAACACAAATAAAATTGAATAATATTTTTTTTTTACCCGTCAAAATATAATTTTTTTTTTAAATTTTAATTTTATTTTTAATAAGTAAAAAAATTATTTTTAAAATATTCTCCTTTCCCTTATCTTTTTTTTTTTTTGTTCTTTAATTTAATTCTTCTACTAAAAGGTTAAAATTAAATAAATATTTTTTTTATTTATTTAACATTTTTTTATTAATATTTACTTAAAAGTACATTTTTAAAATTATTTTTAAATGATTATTTTTTTTTAATTTAAAGGTTAGTTGGTTAAAAAAATTAAAAAATAATTAATTAATTAATTTTTTTTTTAATCAAATAAAATATAGATAAAATTAAATATATTAATATTTTATCAGTAAAATTTACAGATGTTTTTAAATTAATTAATTTAATTATTTTTTATTTAATTAAAAATAAATAAAATAATAATAAATATATTTATTTAATTTTTAAATAAATATATTTATTATCTTCAGGATTATCCTTTATTGTTTTTACTAAACACACAATGCGCGAAGTTTAATATTTTCTTAAGGATTTGTATTTTTTTTTTAATTTTATTTAAATATTTGCTTTGTTTTGGTATTGTTGACCTTTTGAACATAAATAAATAAAATGTTTTTTTTTATAATAAACGTTACTGTTTCCGAAAAATGTTTTTCTGGAAAATACGGAATATTAAATACACAAAACATTAAAATAAAAATGGAATATTTTGTATTTTTATATTTTTTAAACAATGTACTTAAAAATACATTTTTGTATTTTTTTTTAAATTTAAACCAAAAAATAAAAATACGAAAATATACTAACATAAAAATTTTTAATTATTTAATGTTGTTTTGTACAGTTCTTTATTAATGCATTTTCCGGAAGTCACTTTATTTTTACGTTAAAAACTATTTGAGAAAATTAATTATTAAATTAATTATAATAAATTATAGGACATATTATTATTATTTTACTTTTTCTCTAAAAAACCCCTTTATTAATCATAATTTACTCTTTTTTTTTTTTTAATATTTGCACTGCTTGAGAATAATTAAAAAATACTAAAATCCTGAAAGAGAATAGACACCTTTTAAATAAATAAATAAAATAAAATAAAATATCAAAATATATTTAGTACATTAAATAATTTTAAAAAAAATGAGGCAATTCTTTATTATTTATTGTAAAAATATTTGAAGGATTATTTTGTCATTATTTTCTATTAAAAATTTAATTAAACAATAAATATAATTATTTCTTTTCCGTTTGTGGATATTTTATAAAAAAAATTTTTTTTTTTTATTTTTTAAATAAAAGAAAATAAAAACAAAAAAACAATTATTGTATTTATTTTTGTTTATTTTTTACCGGAAAAAGGTAGGAGAAATTTATTTTTTTAAACAAATTATATTTTATTTTTTATTTACAAAAAAAAAAAGATTATTCTAATAAAAAAAAACATTTTTAATAAAAAGTTTGGAATAATTAATAAAAAGAGGACATTTCAAAGTTTTCCCTGAACATAAAATTCTGAAATGTTGTATTTATATTCTGATTTTTATATTAATTATTTTTGGATAAGAATATCTAAATGTTTTGTATTTATATTATTAAAAAGAGAAAAACACAACAAAAAATCGAATATTATTTATTTCAATATTTTCAATAATTAATTTGACCAAAAATTATTTTTAAATTTTAATTAAATAATATTATTAATTATATTTAAGCAAAATTTAATAATTCAAAATATTTTATAATTAATTAAAATAATGTTACTAACTATTTATTCTATTTTTCCCCTTTAAATTCACAGCAGGGTGATTTTTATTATTTTTTTTAAATAAACTACCGTTTCCTTTTCTTTTCTTTTTTTTAGTGCCAAAGGTATATATACATAGATTGTTGGATGGTTATCTATCCCCCCCCCCCCCCCCCCCCTTTTCCTTTTATTTTTGCCCAAGGCATATATAATTCTTTCTTTTTGTTTTTTTAAATATTTTCATCCAATTTGTAATGTTTTGGCTACTTTAAATAGAAGTAGAAAATTTGATGAAGTATTCCTTCCCCACTTCTTTTCCCTTTTCTTAGTCATATCCTTCTCACAGGTGCGCGAAAAACTAGAAAATATATAGACAAATTTGAGTTAATGTTTATTCAAAAATTTTTAAAAATATTTATGTACATTATACAAACACATAAATACATAAATATATGTATTTTTAAATATTTTATGCAAAAAAAAAAAGATTTTTCTGATTTTTGTATTTTTCAATTAATTTTGTAATTAACATTCCTTTTATTATTCATAATTTTCTTCTTCCTAATAAAAACGCATGAGCAAATCTAAACAATAATTGGTGATTAACATCTTTACATACAAAAATCAAATTCGCCCCAATAAACACATACTATAAATATTAATATTATGTATATTTATTTTCTAATATATAATAATGGCATTACTTAAACAAAAGAATAAAATTGCCATACTAAAATAATAATAATATTATCCAATGTTGATCTTAATTTAAACTCTTCTTTTCCTTTTCTTTTTTTTTTAAAAATTAATTAATTAATTAATTATATATTTCCAACAGTGAAAAAAAAAAGGAGAAGAAGAAGAAAAAAAAAACAATTTTTTGTTTATTATCCCCTTCTTATATATCCAAATATATAATTTAATTAATTAATTAATTTTTTTTTTTTTTTTAATATTTTAAAATATTAATTAAAACTTTTTTTTTTAAATTCCTTAAAATAATTCCTTTAATTATTTCCCTCTTTCCCTCCCTCGGTCACGTTTTATATATATTTATTGCCACATTTATATATATAACCAAATTTTCTTTTTTTTTTTGGCCCGGTCACACCTTATAAATTATTTCCCTCTCTTTTTTTTTTTAAATTTTTTCCTCCCCTCTCTCTCTCTCCTTCTTTACCTCTTTCCATTTCTTTTTTTTTTTCTCCTCTTCTTTTCTTTTCTTGTAAATATATTTATATTCCCGTCAATCATTGCGCACACGCGTTGTCCCAGTCAATTTATTCTTTAATTTTTTTTTATTTAATTTTACTTCCAAATAAACTTTTAATTTTCGACTTTTTATTTTTTTAATAAAAAAGTTCAACTTTTTAGGAAAATAATTTCGAGAAAGTGCAAAAATTGTTTTTCTCAATTTTTCCCTTTAAAAATGTGTAACTAAAAAGGCAAATTGCGCGAGAAGGTGAAAAGCTAATAAAATAATTAATTTTAAATAACAAAAGAAAAATCAAGTGAAACAAACGTGTACAACAAAAAAATTTTTTTTTGTTTTCCCAAAAAATATTTTTATAAAAATAATTAGAGATAAAGGGAAAATGAGAGAGACATTCTTTTTTGTTTTTAAAATTTTTACTAATGAAAGGATATCAAATTCTGAAATTTTGTTTAAATATTCTTTGTAATGTTAACTAATTTAATTAAAAATTCCAGAATTTTTTGTTAAATATAATTTTTTATATTTCCAAAATAAAATTAATTTTGTTTAAAAATAATTAGAAAATATTTAATCAAAAATTCTGATTTTTTTAATTAAATTAGAAAATTCTGTTTTGGATGTTTTGACAAATTTCAGAATTTTAGTTCCTTTAATAATTATATATTAATAATTATTGTGTTTTAATGTTAACCTCTTCATAATTTTGCTTAAACCCCTTGCCTTTTTCCTTTATATTTAACCAAAATATTTAATCAAAAATTCTGATTTTTTTAAATTAAATTAGTTAACATTACAAAGAATATTTAAATAAAATTTTAGATTTTTATCTTTTTATATAACAATTATAATACACTTCGTACTGAACTGTCCTCTTTTCTAATTTAATTTTCTTTTTTCTAATTCTTCAATATTTATTTATTTTATTCCTTTTTTTTTTACAACTTTTCTGAATTTTATCTGAAATTTTTACAATTATTACCCTTTTTTTGATTTATTTAAATATAACGGCAACTTTTCTTTTTTTTTTTTTATTAAAAATATTATTTTCTTTGTTTTATCCAAAAATATGTTTTATATTTGGCCAATATTTTTTTTTTCAAATAAAAAATAATATTAAAAAAAAAAAAAAAGATTAAAAAAATATATATTTATTAAATATTATTTTTAATTTAATTAATTTTCTTTTATTTTAAATAAATTTAAAAAAAAACAATCAGAACAACTTTTGTATTTTTTAAATAAACAAAGAAAATACAATAATTTATTTTTAAATCATTTTTGCCTTTTTTACATTTAATCAAACTTTTCTTTTTTTGTATTTTTGTATTTTTTTTTCCTTATTTTTAAATTATTTTAATTTTCTGGGAATAAGAAAAATTAATCTTTTTACTTAACAATAAAAGAAAGGAAAAAGGTAATTTTTTTTAATTCTCATTCTCTGGAAGATCATTTATATATTATTACCTCTATTAATTTCCCTTTATATTTAAATGCCAAGGTTAATATAGAATTATTTAAATAAACTTTTAAATAAATAAAAAGAAGAAGAAGAGGGGAAGGAGGAGGGGAAGGGAAGGGTAATGGTTGTTGTTTGATTGACAAGGAATATTTTTTTTTAATAATTTTTATAAGGGGAATAATAATAACAATTTTTTTAAAGCAATTTTTTTTAATTAAAAAACATTTAATTAAATAATAAATAATTTTAAAAATATTAATTTCTTAAAATTAAAATATTTAATATGGACGGTTGAGTGCCAAAATAACTACTCTTATTTTTTTTTGTCTCTAACTATTTTTCTTTTTAACTAAAAATTCTCAAATTTTTAAATAAATTAAAAAAATACTTAAATAGACTTAAATAGATATTTGAACATTTTAAGCCATTATTTAAAATAATTTTATTAATTTTTAATTAAATGTTGTTTTTTATTTTAATTATTTTTTTATCTATTTAATTATTTATTTATTTGTGTGTGGTTATTTTTTTTTTAAATTAAATAACAATTAATTTTTTTCCCTTTTTTTTTTGTTTTAATAATAACCTTGATTATTAACCTACTAAAAAACAATTAACGTTAAAAAAAAAAACAACCGCAACAAACTTGCTTTTTTTTATTCAATTTTTATTTAAAAAATTTTGGAAATTTAATTAATATTTTTTAATTATTTTTTGTGTTTTTTTAATTAAAAAAATATTATTTTTCATTAGAAAAATTCATTAGGATTTAAAAAATTTCCTTACTTAAACTTGTGGTTTATTCCTTAAAGTTTTTTATTTACTATATAAAGAATTAAATAAACTTTAAAATACAAAAAAAACCAGAATTTTTGGAAAATAGGAAAAATACAAAAAAAAAAGTTTTGTTCACAGTTATTTTAAAACTTATTTTATAATTTTTTTTGATTTTATTTTACATCCATTTCAGTGCCAAAATTTAGTGTGCTACATTTTAATTAATTAATATTTAATTATTTTATTATTAATTAATTAAAATTAAATTAAAATTCTTTTTTTTTTCTAACTAAAAATATTAACTCTTATTTTTCCTTTCTATTAGAATAAATTTAAATTATTTTTTAATTTTTTCATTCTCCTTTTATTTTTACAGTAATAATAATTCCTGAGAAAAAGGGTTTGTCTTTATTTTTTTTTTTAAATTATGGCCTTTGACCAACAAATAAATACATACACACTTACATACTTACCACTACTCCTTTCACTCAATTTATTTTTTTTTCTCTTCTTTTTTATTTAAACAAAGAAAAGAAAAATATTTTTCTGTCACCCAATATAAATATATTTGGCGCATAAAATTAATTTTTTCCAGTTTTAAAAATTAATTCTAATTTTGAGACTCTAATAGACCTTAAATTTTTAAATTTATTTTAAGAATATTTAATTAATTTTTAATTGATTTTTTAATTTTTAGACTTAAAAATCTTTAAATTGATTTTTATTTTTTAAATTAATTTATTAATTAATTAATTACTAACAGCCATTTCAGTGCCTTGAATGCCAATTAATTTATTATTTATTTTTAATCATTATTCCCTTATATTTTTGAAATTAGACGAATATTGACACTCAATTCTTGGCACTGAAATGGACGGACAAAAATATTATTTTTTAAAAATTTTAAAAAAAAAATAATTGTATGTATGTACATAAATATTTAAAATTTTAAAGAAAATTAAAATTAATTAATTATGCACAGTTTGAAGAAATAAAAGAATGTGTTTAAGTAATTCTTTAAAAAGTGGGGAATATATTTAGTAGTTAAGGTATAATATAAAGAGAAAATAAAAGAATTAACACGTTCACAATTAATAATTATTTTTTTTTTTTTTAAAAAAAAGCTTAAATATTTATTAAAAAATTAAATAATATTTAAAATTAATTTTTTTTTTTAATATTAACCAATTTAAATTTATTAATTCCCCCACTTTCCTTTAATTTAATTTTTATTTTCTTTAATTAATTTTAATTATTTTTTAATAAAAATACAGTAAATAATTTTTAATTTTTTAATACTAAATATTTAAAGGCGGGATTAATCAAAAAAAAAAAATTTTTAAAAAAAAAAACTTTTTCTCAGCTGGAAAATTTTAAAAAATTAAGAAAATGTAGGGGGGGAACGTAAAAGAAATTAATAAATGTTTTTTTTTTTAAATAATAATAATTTTAAATTAATTTAAATAATTTAATTTTAATTAAATTTTAATTATTTAAAATAAATAAAAATTAAAGGAAATATATACTAATATTAATTAATTTAATTAATTAAAATAATCTTTTTTCCCCTCTCTTTATTTTTATTAAATATAAATATATTCTTCAATCTTTTGCCTTTTCCAGAAAAAAAAAAAGATTTCATCATTTGCGCAGCACAGATAACCCAAAAACATCCCTTCCCCCCTATTTTTAAATACTTTAAATAAATTGTGTACATTTTTCTTCTATTTATTTTAAATTAAACTATATATATATGTATGTATATCTCCCCCCTATATTTGGCGCCGGTTGGGTCTTTTTTAAGTATTTTTGGATTAATTAATTGTATTTTTAATTTATTGTAAAATAAAATTAAAAAAGGGATGTTTCGGTACGGGAAAAGAGAAAAATTTTGTAAAATTGTCAAATCAATACCTAAAATTGTGAAATTTTATAGAAATGTTTGTTAAGTTATTACTAATTTTGACAAAAATTTCAGAATTTTTGGTTAAATATGAACGAAGTTATAACAAAAAGAAATTGTTTGTACCTAAATTAATTTTGGAAGTTTTCCGTTTATATAATTTTTCTTAAACTTAACTAAAAATTTTGAAATTTTTACAAGGATTAGAAAACATATTTTAAATAATATATTTTTACAAAAAATTTTAGTTCTTTATTTTCTCTATATTTTTTAATTTCATCTCGCGGCGAAACGTCCATCGCAGTGTTTAAGGGGAAAAGAACGGAGAAAATGCCACACAAAACTATTAAATAAATATAAATATTAATTTATTCGGGATTGCGCCATTTTCTCCTTTTCTTTTATATCAACCTAAATATATATATATATATTTTACCTTATTTTTAATTTTATTCATCTCCCGTTCGCGCATTTATTTTTTTTTTTGTTAATTTTAAACTTATTAATATATTTTACGTCATAAATAATTTCTGATTTTTGCTTAAAAAATGCAAAATTTAAAAATTAATTTTTAAAAATTAAAAAAAAAAAAAAAAAGAAAAGAAAATATTGCGTGTATTAATAATAATTTTTTAAAAATAAATTCTAAAAATATTATTAATTTTATTTAAAAAAATGAAACAAAAATTAATTGCTTAGAATTATTACCCTTCCGTGTTATTTACAAAAAATTATATATATTTTTTTTTTATTTCCGGTATTATTTTTAATTTAATTTTTGCTTCATTTAAAGTTAAATTATTTCGTGAAAGATTAATTTAATTTTTAATTTTATTTTAAATAATAGAAGGGAATGTTTGGGCGCAGAGCTTTGTTTGGCGTTTATATTATTATACCTTTATTTATTTATTTTTAATAAATTATTTATCATTTCTTTATCATTTTATTATTTTTTCTTTTAATTCTCTCGTTTTGACCTTCAAAAATACAAAAAATAATTTTTTAGTACTTAAAAAGAATTTATTTATTTTATAATTTAAAAAACAACTAAAATAATTAATTAATTAATTATAAAATCTTTATCTTATCCCGGGTGTGATATGTCAAAGTTTTTTTTTTATTTTTAGAACCTTTCTTCTATCCCACTTCTATTTTAATTTTATTTTTAGAAAATTATTTTTAAATAATTTAATTTTATCAAATGTTATTAGCTGGAGATGGAGAAGAAAAGTCAGCAGAATCAAGTAATGTTAATAGCCCTGTAAATGTTCCTATAAATGGTAAATTAATTAATTAATTATATTTTTAAAAATATCTTTAATTATTTCTTTTTAATTTTTCTCTTTTCCTTCTAACTACAAAATGGTAAGGACAAAATGGTCAAACAGCAAATTTACAGGACTTTTTAACCCAAATGTTTTCAAATACTTAACTATTATATTCTAATGTAAATAAATTTTAAACTTTTTAATTTTACTGTTTGACCATTTTGTCCTTTTATTTTTTTGCAAATTAAAGGGAAAAGAGGAGAAATAAAAGAAAAGAGAAATAATTTAATTTAATTAATTTAAAGGTTTAATAATACCTAAAATAGAACAACAACAACAAAATAATAATAATAATTCTCCTTCACCTTTTTTCTTACCTACAAGTTTTCATGAAAATCCCGGCGCTGCTGTGTTTTTTGGAGGAGGTGATTTTAATGGTCATTGCTTAAATGATGTGCAGGCGAAGTAAGGAATGAAATTTAAAAATTATTTAAAATTAAAAACTTTATCTTATCACACTCTCTTTGAGTTATCCCGAACAAAAATAATTCAGAGATTTGGATAAATAAAGGTGTGGGGTAATTAAAGATAATTAATTGGGACTTGGGGGATAAGTCAGAGTTTTTGATAAATAAGGGGTTGGGATATGTAAAAGTTTTTATTTTAATTTTTGTATAATCAACAACCTTTATATAAAATTAATTTGTTTAATTAAATTAATTAATTAATTATAAAATAAAACCCTTTATTTATGTAATACCTTCTTCTACTTTATTTATTTATTTTTTTTCTAGTTTTGATTTTTCTGCATTATATGCAGCACAACACCAAATGTTTTGGCATAATTCTGATGAATTAAAAATTATGAATGGAGGAGGAGGAGGAGGAATAGGAAATATTAATACTACTACAACAACAACTATAGATATAGAAACTACAAAATTATTTGAACAACAAGTAATTAATTAATTATTTTATTTTTTTTTTATTTTTAGATAGCTGAACATTCTGCTGCAATAATGATTAATCAATCCCTTCCTTCAGAAAATGATCCTTCTTCTATACCTCTTCTTTCAAATAATTGGAATAATCAACAAATAATAAATCAACAGGTAAAAAATAAAGAGAGAGAATAAAATTCTAAAATTTTTCAGAATTATTCAGAACAGAATTAAATAATTTTACTAAATATTTCAGAATTTTAGTTCAAATATTTTTTAAGTTATGAGTGGAAATGTTTAATTTAAATAAAAAAATTTTTGGTTTTTTTTAGCCTTAATTTTTTTTTAAATATTTTTTTAAAATTTCTAAAAAAAATTCTTTTTAAAGATTAAAAGACTTTTAGATAAATATATTTTATATTAATTTTAAAAAATTATTTATTAATTTATTTTTAGCCTTTCCAACCTTATACAAATGCAACAAAATGTAAAAAATCAGGAAATCATATTAAAAGGCCAATGAATGGTTATTTTAAATAAATTAAATTAATAAAAAAAAAATATATTTAATTTAAGCATTTATGGTTTGGTCAAGAGATGAAAGACTTAAAATTTGTAGTGTTCAACCTGACAAACATAATGCTGAAATAAGTAAAGAGGTAAATTAAATAAATTAATTATTCTCTAAATTATCCCTTTAACTATTTCAATTATCTCCTATTTCTCTTTTACTTATCCCCTTCTATCCATTTCTATTCAACAACTATTTCAATTACTCTAATAACTTCCCCTATAATCACTTAATCTACAATATTTACTAAATAAATAATTTTATTTAATTAAAAGTTGGGACTTCGTTGGCGTCGTATGACTAAAGATGAACGTAGACCATATGAAATTAAAGCAGAAGAATTAAGGCAATTACATTGTTTAGAATATCCTGATTATAAATATAGACCAAGAAAAAAGGTTTAAAAAAAATAATTTAAATTTAAATATTTATTTAAATTATTTTAAAGATTAAAAAAGTAGATAATCAAAAACAACAAATAATTATACAAAAAGAAGGTAAAGAAAGGCAAGTTTTGAATAGAAGTGATAATGGAATAATAATACAAAGGAGAAGGTTATTATTTAATTTATTTTTTAATTATAGAGAGGAGTTTAAATAATTGTTACAAAAAGATAAAATGGGGGTACTCTAAATTAGGTGTTTAGTTTATTTTTTCATTTTTAGAAGAGATATCTTTTATTAAAGAGTATTTAATTTTATTAAATTAATTTTTTTTTTAATAGTACTAACAACAACAATAACAACTACCAACCATTTTTAAATTACGGTAATTCACTTGAACAATTTGATGATAAACAACAACAACAACAATATTACCAAACACAAAATTCAACATTATTTGAAGAATCACAACAATTAATAAACCAACAAACATCCCCCCACTTCCAACAACAACAAACTTCCCTGTTAAATTCTTCTCTTAATTCTCCACAGTCTATTTCAACTCAACAATTCTTTACTGGTTTTCCTGATACAGGTATATTTGGGCGCAAAAAATGTTTTGGGCGTGGATTCTTTTAAAATAATTTAAAAAGGACTTAAGACTTTTAATTTTGTTTTAATATATTTATTTAAAACTTATTATCTTTCTTTTTTATTAAATAGCTTCAACTAGCAGTGGAGTTCAAAATCAACAACATACTTCTTATACAGCTTATAATCCCCAACAACAAATACCACAACAACATTCATCTCCAGTTTCTTTTCAAATGCCTCAAATGAATATTACAAGCCTTATACCAACACAACAAACTTCAACAATTCAAACAAATGAAAGGCAAATATATGGACAACAAACATGTAATAATGACCAACAACAATTGCAACAACAAATTGGTATTTAATGTTTTTGTTATTTATTAACCCATTAGATCACCCTAATAAAAGATCAACACCGATGTTGATCTTTTGGGTTTCCTTCGAAATATTATTTATTCCTTTTAATTTTCAGGCATGTTCTCTTCTCAACAGCCAATGCAACAATTTTATTTAATCGACCGATAATTAATTAAAATTCAATTAAAATTTCAATATTTGTATTAAAAATAAAGAAATATTATTTTCACTTTTTTTTTTATTTTTTTATTAAAATTAATTTCACCAATCCTTAAAAATATTGTATTTTAACATTTTTGTAATTTTAGAATTTAATGAATTGTTGGATCTATTTCAATTTGAATTTTCTTTTCATTTTGTATCCAACATTTAAAATTTAGACCCGATTTTAATTTTTGACCTCATTAAAAACCTTTTCTTTCAATTAAAAAATTATTTTTTATTCTGCCCATTATATAATCAAGAACAACACAATGAACTTTTACAATTATTTTAATTTTTATATTTGTTGAATAAATATTTTAATGATAAATAATGATGAAATTTTAATGAATTTATTCTAATTAATTGTATTATTTTTTTAAATTAAAGGAGTTGGAGCCCTTAAGTACACAATCGCTAGCAAGAAAAATAAAACAAAACACAGCAACTTAATAGCAAACCCTTTGCGAAATGCTCTCACTGTAGCAAAGACATAAGAGATCTTCAAAAAGTAATTTAAGATTCTAAAGTACCCAAAACTCTGTCCTAAACTTAAGAGTTTAAAGACAATTTCAAAAATTCTTTACAAAATTTTAAAAATAATAAAATAATTTATTCAAAACTGTCAAAAAGACAAGGAATAAACTGGCATATAAATTTAAATAATAAAATATATAAATGATAAAACCATAGAAATGGCAGTGTTTAATTAAATAAGGCAGAATCCACATTCAACACAGTCAGCTATTTTAAATAGCTTTTTTTTTTGGCCTTAAGAGGAATTACCAATAAAAATAAAAGAACCACTTTGTATTATAAAAAATAAATTTAAAAAAACTCTAATCTGAATTATTTTGATGAATATATTCTTCATTATCATAATCTTCAAATACACATTCATAATTTTTTTCTTCTTCACCTTCTTCTTCTTTTTGTTCATTATTTAATTCTTCTTCATCTGCAATAGGTTCCATTTTTTCTCCTGAACTATTTAAAAATCCACCATGAAAACGACAATAATAAATAAATCTAAAAAAAAAAAGAAATTTATTTAAAATATTTAATTCTTAAAAAATTCCTCCAAGGACATTATAAAAATATCATAAAAAAATTCCCAGATTATTAGTAACCCTTATCCAAACCAAATTTAAAAATTAAACAAACTTTTTCCAAGTTGTATGTTGTGATAATAAAGCTTCATTTCCTATAATAATAAGCATATATTTTGCACGGCTAATTGATGTATTTAAACGCTAAATAAAAATATTAAAAATAAATTTTAAAAAAATACCAAATCACAACGAAGAAATCCCAAATCATATTGTCTAACCATTGACATAATAATTACTTCCCTTTCAGAACCCTAAAATAAATATAACAATAAAAATTTATTTAAAAAAACCTGAAATCCTTCAACAGAATCAACTGTAACCCCTGGATAGGTAGCTAACATAAGACGTAAACGAAGAACCTTTAACAATAATAAAAATATTCTTTTTCTATTTTACCTGATTTTTATAAGGAGAAATAACCCCAATATCTTTTTCTTTTGTATTTGTTTCAGTCAAAATTCTTTGTACATATTTACAGACTAAATTTGCTTCGAAAGTATTTTGATGAGATCTATTAACACCAACTTCATCTTCACTACCACGAGAAGAATGAAAAATAATTGGAAACCCCTTAAAGAAGAAAAAAAATTAACAAATTTTAAATAAAGAAGAATGAAATAAGAAATGATATTCAAATCTTCGCCTTGGTAGCTCAGTCGTTAAAAGCTATATCTAGTAAAAGGCTAAGGACGCAGGTTCGAACTCCTTATGTCAGTTTTTTACCATTATTTAATTCAAATAATTAAATAAATGTTTAGACTACTACGAATTAAAAAATATAAAATCAACTCATTTTTTAATCACGTTAAAAGTCAACTTTATTTACCAAAGATCGATTTGACAACAAAAAATATTTTCAAAATTGTTGTCAAAGTACATCTTTGGAACAAAATTTTCCTTAATAAAAATTAAAAAATAAAACCTTAGTTGGTAATCCTTCCCAGTCAGAAAGTTTGTAAAAATTTCCTTGTCTATCATCCACAATGAGTAAATTATCATAAAATAAATAAGAACAAGGCCTTAGAATATTATAATGAGAACGATATGTTTGGCAAAGAGTAACAAAATATCTACTAAAATTTTTTTTAAAAATTATTTAAAAATTAAACTATAAAATTACTCGTCAGGATTGTCTTTGTATATTTCAGAATGCATAACTCTCTTTAACATAGAAATATCAAACCCAAACCATTTCATTGTATTTACATTCAAAACTGGCCCTAATTGCATTGGATCACCTGCCAAAACAACAGAAGTTTGGCTACCAACAAGACCTCCTTAAAATATTTTCAAAATTATTTTAAAGAAAATATGAATCTTGTTTAGAGCATGCATCATCACTCAATTATATGCATTGCTCTAAAGCTAATGCAAAGAAAATTGGACGGACGTAGAAAAACTCTATGTATCAATTGAAGTTAATCGAATTTGTATTTTGGGTTATCATATTTTCGGATAATAGTTATTAAAGTAAACAAATCAATTATATGACTTTGTCCTAAACAAAAGCAAAAATAAACCTATAGGAATCCAAGCTTCTGATTCTAATGCCTGACCAGCTTCGTCAACAATTATATGTCTAAATAATAAAATTAAAAAAAAAATAAATAAAACTAACGTAAAATAATCTCTTAAACCACCAGCCAAAATTAAATAAGAAGAGGTAGCAAGTGTAGATATTATAACTCTAAACATTTTTAAATTTAAACGATCAGGAATTCCAAAGAAACGGTGCTTGGCCTCTTTTCTTTAAAATTAAAAAAAAAATTATTTGAGGCAAAAAAGAAATGAAATTATATTAAAAACGCCTTTAATAAATTTTAAAAATTAAAAATCTTACGCCAAAAAAGAAATTGGGTCCAATTTTTTATTTCGACTATGCGCCATTGTAGCTTTAAAAAAAGAGAATATTAAAAATAATTATAAAAAATAAACAAAGAGAATGCATTCTAAATATATATTTATGTTCCAAACAATCATGTTGTAAAAGAACTTCAGCAAAATTATCAGCAGCCATTTTGCTTGGAGTACAAACCAAAATTCTATTTTGAGAAGATTGGAGAACCAAATGACGAACTGATTCGACTAAAGTAATTGTTTTTCCCGTTCCTTAAAGTAAATAAAATTTAAAAAAAATATTTATAAAATAACCTGGAGGGCCAAAAAGAACAAAAGGCCAGGGATGATGCTCTTTATTAACAATTGAAAAAATAGCATTTTTCTTTAAAAATTGATTAATTTAAATAATTATTTAATTTAAAACCTGCTCTTCATTATAGCTATGATCAGCCTCATCTCTAAAAGGCATGGACAATAATTCTGTAGCCCTACGTTTTCTAAACTCTTCAAAAGTCTAAATAAATTATTTAAATTTTAATTTAAAAAAAAACCTCAGTAAATTCAGGCTTTGGATAAATAATTTGGTCCATATTTCTTCTACTTCCACAATTTGCCAATATTGACTCTAATGAACGAAGCTGTGAGCGATAAACAAAAGCAGAACTATTAATGGAAACATTAACCTTAAGGAAAAAATATTAATCAAAAATTTATTAAATTACCAAATTGCTCAAGGCTAAAATTCGTGAAAGACGTAAAGGATCAACAAAAAACAAAACAATGCTCTGGTTTGATGCAACAACTTGTTCAATAACTGCCTGTCAAATAAAACATAAAGAATTATAAAATAAATTAATTAATTGTACAGAAGGGTCGAACTTATGTCATTTTGTTTGAATAACAAAAGCAGATACCCCTTCTAATTATTTTATATTTTTGCTCACTTTGTAGACTGAACTTCGATTTACGCATTAGTTCAGCAGATATGTGAGCAGAAATAAAAGTTAAGCAAAGCCACTACCGACTTAACCACAAACAATACTAACAAAGCTCAAATTGTTTAATTACTAAACGCACATACATTTGCATATAATCGAGGATCAGAAACAGATCGTACTTCAACATGAAGGCCTGGAGTTAAAACTTCGTCATCAAAGGTTCGACGTGAAATTTTTATCTAAAAGAAAATGAAGTTTAATTTTAAAAATTCTTTCATTAAAGGTAATATTTAAATTTAGGATATAATTTGTTCGTTTATCTACTTTAGTTTGCGAACATGTACAAAAAAAATTGGAAAAAAAGAAATCCTTAACTTATTAACATTTTTATCTAACTTCTAGAAAAACATATTCTTAAAAATCAAAAAATAACCTCATAAAGTGAATCATCATCAGTAACAAAAGGTTCCATTTTTACTTTCTGTAGCATAATTTTAGCATCTTGCATAGCTCCCTATATTATAAAATTTATTTTAAATAAAATTAAACAAAACTCCATCAAATGCCCAGGCAATATAAATAAATATTCGTAATTTTTCTGCCAAAGAAGGCAAATCATATGCTCCTTTTTGTAATTTTTCTAAAATTGGTGAAAATATAGGATCATCAACCAAATCATTTTCCTTTAAAAAAATAATGTATTTTAAGTAAATTTTTAAAAAATTAATTACATCAAAGGTATTCCCTAATTCCTGATATTCTGGTGGAAGAACAAGTGCGCGGTTAAAATCCTTATAAAGAAGTAAACCACCACGAATTCTATAAAGAAAAAATAATTTCTGAAAAATAAAAGAAAATAATAGTTTAATTAGTTAATCAAAAACAAAAGGCCTACACCTCAGTTGTCAAGAATTTAGGCCTTCTACGTTAATTACAAATCAATAAAAATAATTAAATACTTTCTAACTCCATCTTTTTGCCTATCTGGTCTTTCCATTGGGTCATCATAAGTAGAAAAATCTTCTTTGGAATATGTATAGCCATTAACAAATTTTTGCGATTTTATATTGCTAAAACACAATTTAAAACTTTAATAAAAAAATATTCACATATTTCTAGCTTTTCCTTCAGTTGAATTTTCTTCTCCAAATGAACCATTTTCTTGATTATTGTCAGCATTCATCCCTCCAAATCTTTTCTTACGTCTTGATTTCACATCCTTTATTTAAGTTTTTTAATATAAAAAACGATAAACTTGAAAATCCCCAAAATCTTCAAATCCATCGGGTGCAGAACGGTGAGCTTGTTGACTTGGTCGGCAGCCACTCCTTCCTCCAAAATCAGCTGAAGTTGAGGGTTGATGAAAACCATTTGGGGTAGTTTTGGGTAACAGTATTCCCGCCTCCAAATATTGCTTTAATACACGATAAGCTTGAGTAATGATCTAAAAATATTTTGCAGGTATAAAAGTGATAACGTCAATAATAAAGTTAGGGTTGGGTGGAAGGAATAAATCGTTTCAATTTTATCTAAACATGATTGGACCGTGGATTAAAGGTTAAAAAGAATTTGAGTAAAATCTTCGTGTAAGGGAGAGCAACCCTTTCAATATAAAAGACTAATTGTAAGACAAAGTTTTATTTAAAATTATTCAACCTGTGCTTTTTGGACAGCTCCTCCCTTATCAGAATGATGTGCCTTTATTTGCTTAAAAATAAATAATAAACTGCATATTTTACAAAAAATAAAACCTTAAAGAACGCTTTCCTAAGTTCATCCAAAGTAATTGAATGAGTAACTTTTAATTCCAACATCATTGACAAAATCTCTTTATCAGTATAATTGTATTCCTTTTAAATATTGTTTAATAAAATATTTAAAAACAAATTACTTTTCGATGTCCAACCATGACAAATAAGTATGTAATACCCGTAAACAAAAATAATATAATTTAATAAACAAATTAAGAAAAATCTAAATGAATATTATGAGAAAATAAAATGAATAAAATAGATAAATCGATTCTCACCGAAGAAATTAACTAAAAATTCTTCTTTAGTTTTATTTTCTAATTTATTAATATGACCGTTTTGTCCATTTCACTTTTTAACTCTTGAATCGTTTCTTTTGACCATTTTGTCCAAAATTGAAATAAAAAGTCATTTGAGTCTCACGACTTTTTTATTCTGATTAAACGTGAAAGCGAGATAATTTTGACAATAAATAAATTTCACGCGTAAACTTTCTTTTTTAAATTTTTATTCACGTATTTTTAATAGATTTTGATTAAGACATCCATAGAATTCAATTTTCATTACAATAAATTAATGTTTCCTCAACATAAAAGCATAGGAACTACAGTCTACGTTTATGGTTTACCAAATTTTGTATCTAAAGAAGAGGTTAATTTAAAATTTTGGAATTAAAGAATATTTTTAGCTAAATGATATTTTTCGTAAATTTGGGCGAATTAAAAGGATTTGGGTCTCAAATCGTCAACCAAACTATGCTTTTATAGTATTCAATAATTATTTGGATGCTGAATCATCAGTAAAAGCATTAGATGGAACGTTAGTATTTATTTATTTATTTTTAAAGTTTATTCCGAATTTAGACGAATACTTGGATTGAAAGCAAGTGTGAAAATTTCTTATTGTAAATTAAGAAGAACTGGTTCATTTAACTATACATTTAATGATAGTAACGGAGGAAGTCATAATAATGATCGTTCTAGATCTCCTGATAATTATAAATATTCCAGGTTAATTAAATATTTTTTGAAATTATTTTTAGCTTTAGATTAATTTTTAGATTTTCAAAATTTGTTAATTTCTTGTTATCTATAATTTTTTGTGGACATTTTTCGGCTAAGAGCTCGTTAGTTTTTTTCTCTTTTTCCCTTTATATTTCCTTTAAATGATTCTAATGGAGTCGTTTCTGAAATAATTATGATTATTTGGGGAAATATTGGATATTGAATATTATTTTATTTGTATATAAATTTGTTTGCAAAAAAAATCAATTTATTGCCTTATTACCAAAATTAATTTTTTCTAGCCATGTAGACACATTAGAAATATCTGTTGGGTCTTCTGAATGCATTGGTGGAGATGAATGTTCTAGTAACACTCAACTTTTCAATTGCCTTGTTTGCGATGAACAATTTCCGCTCAATAACATTGTTTTTTGCAATTTAAATTTCCATTCTTCTCGTATATTTTTTTTAATTTTTTTATTCGTTTTTAGAAAGTTCCAATCAACAAGTACATTCATTTTGTATTGAATGTGTTTGTGGACATGCATCAGCAGCTGTTGGAGATGTTCCTATGGCTAAAGGAGGAATTGGGTTACGTTGTATGATGCCTAAATGTGATAATCCAATTCTTTATTGTTAGTAAAATAATTAAATTTTAAATTAATTTTTTAAAGCTGAGATTCGATTGATTCTATCAGAAGATTTACAAATAAAATTAGAAGAACGAATTCTACAAGAAAGTATTGGAATGGCTTCTATTGTTAATTTAGAACGGTTTAATTTGAATTTAATTTTTAATATTTTTTCTTTGATTTTTAAGTTGTAAGAAATGTAATTTTGCCATAGAGATGGAAGTTGACAAGGAAATAAATAAAGTTTTTGATTGTTTTGGTTGTGGTTATCAAATGTGTCGTCTTTGTGAACGAGAATGGGAAGGTGAACATTTTGGCCTTAGTTGCAAAGAATTGGATGAAAAGAATATTAAAGATAAGAATGAACGAGAACTGTATTTTTATTAAATTTAAAATAAAATTTAAATAATTTTTAGTGAAAAACAATTAAATGAAGCTATTGTTCGAAAATGTCCCAGATGCGGAATTCAATTTGTGAAAAGAGATGGCTGCAATAAAATGACTTGTCGTTGTGGGATGACCCAATGTTATATTTGTCGAGAAAGTGATATCACATACCTACATTATTGCCCGTATATATTTATTTTTTTAATTTTTTTTTAATTTTTTAGTCATTTACGTGATCCAGACAATCCTGGATGTAAAGAATGTAAAAAGACTTGTCTTCTCTATGAAGATGCTGACAAAAAAGACGAGCAATTGATTAAAGAAATTCGTGAAAAAGGAATTATTCCTGTACAAAATGTAACAAATGTTTCGCTTTGTAATCAAATAATTCAATGGATTACTACAGGCTTTCAATATTTGGCCAATAAACTTTTTGTTTTATTATCAATTTTGATTAACTAAAATTTTTCTATGTACTAGTAATTTTATTTAAAGTAATTCGATAAAAATTATATTTTTTTTTTTACAACTTTTTTTTTTCTTTGAATTGAATACTTAGAGATCTGTCTTTTAAAGTCAATTAAATTAATAAACCAATAAATAAATATAAACAATTTAAATAATTTGCTTCATTTCTATAGGCCAAAATATTTTTGTGGTGTAATTGATTCAAAAGTAGAATTTATCTTTCCGTTTGTTAACAAGTTCTTTAAGCTTCTCAATTATATTTCGAATTTCTGAAGTTAAAGTAGAATATTTCCTCTTTTATTACTAACTAAAGTAAAAAAATAAAAAAGCCGTCGGCGCCTAATTGTCCTGCTCCGCACTCCGCATAGTTCAATAATTATTGTCATTTTGTCTCTATTAGGAAGGACAATTTAGCTAAATCTTTAATCAAAAAAATATTTTTTGTTACATTTTTAAAGTTTATTGATGACCTCACAAAATCTTTTACTTTGTTACAATAAAGGTTGTGGAAATAAATTTGATCCTAATGAAAATAATGAAGGTAATAATTAAATGAATAAATAATTAAATATTTTTTAGATTCTTGTGTTTTTCATCCTGGTCCCCCTTACTTTCATGATGCTTATAAAATTTGGAAATGTTGCAATAAGAAAAGCACTGATTTTAGGTATATTTTATTTATTTTTGGGTTTTAATTGTAATCGAAATCTTCAGTACCTGGTTGAGTTTTAAAGGCTGTACTCGTGGAAAGGTTTTATATTTCAGTTTATTTATATATTTTTTTACTTAGCATAATCCTGAAAAGCCATGTAATCATAAAGTTCCGCCTTCCGTTCAAGAACAGCCTGAACCTGATAATGTTTTGTATTTCTATATTAGTTACTAACATATTTTTTTCAATTTCTCTTTTAATTTATAAGCAATTTTCTTAGTTTTCTAATTCGAAAGATTAGATTAAAAATTCTTGTTTAAGGTGATTGTTTGGAGTGGATTAAACAAACCTGCTGATCGATCTGATTCTGAAACGCGTAATACGATTCCGCTGTCTGTGCAAATGACTGAGGTTACAATTGAAATATTTTTAATCTTTTAAAGAATTTTAGAGTGCATTAAAAGCATTGGAGAATGAATTCCAAAAGAGGAAAGAAATAGCTGAATTAACAAATGAAACACCAACTTTAAATTTAAAAATTGGAACTGCTTGTACGAATAATTCTTGCAAAGCAGTAATTGTTTATCAATAGAATCTTTGTTTAAAAAATGTTTTTTTAAAGATTTATACTGGGCCGGAAACTGATTTTCAAGAATGTTTTTATCATCCAGGAAATGCAATATTCCATGAGGGAATGAAATTTTGGTCTTGTTGTGAACGTAAAACTTCTGATTTTGGAGCCTTTCTTGATCAAAAGGGTTGTTCTAAAGGAAAGCATTGTTGGACTAATAAGGTTTAAAAATATATTAGAGAATTTTAAGGGAATATAATTAAAAATATTGGAATTTTGTTCAAAAATTGGGTACTTTTCTTTTTTTCGAATATGTTTTCTGACTTATATTAAAAAATAAAAAATTATTTCTTTTATAAAACAGCAAATTGAACAAACCGAAAATCTTCGCGAAGATTGGTTTCAACGAAATGGTCAAGTTTTAATTTCAATTTACTGCAAAGGAGCGATTTTGGAAGGAACTAAAATTGACACTAATGGTCTTAATTTAAAGGCTTTAATTAAATTTAATTTTGGGGAAAAAGAAACTGTGAGAGAATATGAACTTTTTGGAGAAATAATTCCTTTAGAGAGCACGGTTTAATTAAATAATTTTTTATTTAAAATTTTATTGTAAAGGTTATAATAAGTGAACGTAAAATTGAAATTGTGCTTAAACAAGTAAATAAAGATGCTTGGCCAAGGTTAACATACAAATGATTTTGAGAGAAGAATTTTTTTATTTTTGTAAATAAAAGGAGAAGGAATAGATTAAAAATATTTTTTTTTTTTTGAAAAAAGAAGTGATCCAGCATTTGTAATTTTTGTTATAGTTTTAATAAATTTATTTAAAAAAGATTAAGTTTATTTTTATAAAAATAATTAAAATATGAAAATTGTTTAAGGGTAAAATTAAATAAATTTCTATAAATTTTTAGAAAAAAAATTTTTAGATCTGACATGTATGGACTGTTTTTGAAAGTTTTTCTTGATTAAATTATTTATTTTTTAGGAATTGTTAAATGTTTTTATTAAATATTTAAAGTAAATAGAATTTAAAATTTTTATGCCATAAATTTGAGTCTTATTTTTTTAGAACGGAGACTTTATCTTTAATTTATTTTTTAAATATAAATTTATTCTTATCTTTAATCTTTTATTTCCCAAAATATTAAATTTACAATTTTTAAGACAAAAATCCTTTATTTTAAATATTAATTAAATAATTATTTAATATTTACACTATTTTTTTCTATTTTCTTTATATTTTAATTAATTTTTGTAAAATTTATTTGATTGTTTTTAAGTTTATTTTTTAATAATATAAAATTTACTAGAAAATAATGACTTCACAAAATAATATTTTGTATTGTTATAATAAAGGTTGTGGAAAGAAATTTAATTTAACGGAAAATAATGAAGGTATATAAATTAATTTTAAATAATTAATTATTTTTTAGATTCTTGTATTTTTCATCCTGGTCCTCCTTTGTTTCATGATGCTTATAAAATTTGGATGTGTTGCAATAAAAAAAGCTCAGACTTTACGTATATATTTTAATTTATTTTTTAATTTTAATATTTTTAGTACTTGGTTGAATTTTGAAGGATGTAAACATGGACCGGTTTTTTTATTTAATTTCTTTAATTTTTATATTTTAAGCATAATCCTGTAAAACCTGATACTTTAAATAAAACATTGATTAAAGAAGAAAAGGTTTTTTGTTTTATATTAATTATTAATTAATATATTTAGGTTATTCCAATTCGTGTATTAGTTACTGGAGCAGCTGGACAAATTGGATATTCTTTGGTTAATTTAATTATTAAATTATAATATTTAATTATTTTAGGTAATTCAAATTGCTAAAGGTGATGTTTTTGGAAAAGAAACGGTTTTTTATTTTTTTTAAAATTAATTTTTAAATAATTTAAATTTTAAGCCAATAGTTCTTGTAATGTTGGATATTCCACCAATGATTGAAGTACTTAAAGGAGTTGAATTTGAATTATATGATTGTGCATTAGCTAATTTAATTGGTATATATATTAAAATATTAAAATAATAATAATTATTTTTTAGCTGTTGAATCAGTTACAACAGAAGAGGAAGCATTTAAAGATATTGACTATGCTTTCCTTGTTGGAGCAATGCCACGTAAAGAAGGAATGGAACGAAAAGATTTACTTGCTGCTAATGTTAAAATATTTAAATCTCAGGGACAAGCTCTTGCAAAATATTCTAAACCAACGGTTAAGGTATTTTATTAAAATTATATTTATTTAATTAATTAATTTAAAAAAAAAGGTTTTGGTTGTTGGAAATCCAGCAAATACAAATGCTTACATTTGTGCAAAATATGCAGCAGAAAAGATTCCTGCAAAGAATTTTAGGTTATTTTTTAAAAGATTAAGAATTTGTAGTTAAGTTGGTAGAGTTATAGAAAATTATTAAGAAATGCACATTTGTTGGTTCGAGAACCCCCAATGTCTAATCTTTTATTTCTCTCTTTTTAACTTCTTTTATTTAATATTTTCAGTGCTATGACACGTCTTGACCATAATCGTGCTATTGCTCAAATAGCTGCTCGTTGTGGTGTTGATTGTGGATCAGTAAAGAAAGTTATAATTTGGGGAAATCATTCAAGTACTCAATTTCCTGATGTAAAACATGCTAAAGTTATTAAAGGTATTTAATTAAATAAATTAATTAAAAATTATTATTTTTATTAAAAGGTGGAAATGAACTTGATGCATATACTGCTGTTAATGATATTCCTTGGATACAAAATGAATTTATTTCGGTTCAAATATATTTAATAAACTTTAGTATGTATGTATTTTTAGACAGTTCAAAAAAGAGGAGCTGTAATTATTGAAAAACGAAAGTTATCCAGTGCAATGTCAGCAGCAAAAGCAGCTTGGTAATTATTATTTTTAATAATTTAAATTTTATTTTTAAGTGATCATATTCATGACTGGCATTTTGGAACAAAATCTAATGATTGGATTTCTATGGCTGTTTCTTCTGATGGTTCTTATGGAATACCTGAAGGTTTAATTTTTTCATTTCCTGTCACAATCGATGCAAAGACTCGTGAATGGAAAATTGTGCAAGGACTTGAAATTGATGATTTTGCTAAACAAAAGATTGAAATTACAACAAAGGTAATTATATTATTCTTTTTTAATTATTAAAATTATATTTAATTAATTTAGGAATTGACAACTGAACGTGAAGATGCTTTAGAGGTATCAAAATAAATTATATAGAAATATTGAAGGTTATTAAATGAAAAGATGACTTTTTAGATTTTCTTTTGTCAATTATTTAAAATTTAATTTTAATTGGTATAAAATTTATTTAAAAGTTAAGTAAACAAACAATTAATTTAATTTAAAATTTTTTAACAAAATTATTTTCGATAAGTAGTTTATAAATAATATAAAATTTTATAAATCTAAACAAATAAAAATTAAATTGAAAATTTATTCCTTTTTATTAACAATTATTAATAATATAATGCTTAGAATTAATCAGAAAATTAAATTTTCAATTTTTTATAACAAAAAATCCCTTTATTTATTTAATTATTATATCACAATAAAATAATTTCTTTAAATTTTCTTTTTTAAAATTTATTTACTAAATAATTTCTAAATAACATTGAGTATTTTATAAATGAGAGGAAAAATTATTAATTAAATAAATTTTAATATATTTATTATTTATTTTAACCACCAATTAGTATTAACTTCCCGTTTTGTCTTAGAAATAAGATCATTTTTGAATTGTTGTTGAACATACAAATCACTCAATTCAAAATTATTATTTTGTTTTTGATGATTAATATTTACTTCAAAATTATTAAATTCTTCATTTAATTGTTGTTCATTAGACGAAGAAGATATTACTGTTAAATTATTATTTTGTTTATTTGGTTGAAATATATCTCCAAACAAGTCAAAAAATAAAGGATCTGTAGGCCTTGAACGAGTACTTGGAAATGTATGTACCATTCGAATATGTTCAACTAAATCACGTGAAATCAACTGAAAAAAATTGAAAAGATTTTTAAAAAATATTTATATTTTTATAAATTTATTAAAAACTAGAAGATCACACCTAAAGAGATCAACAAACAAACAGTAAAGAACCGAGACTAAAATTCAACGTTGATACTTTTGTAGGTGATCTTCAGGGTACAATAGTTATAAAAAATTTTTCCCCCTCGCTGGGTCAGCTAATTAATCTAATAAATAAATAAAATATTAACCGTTAATTTAGGTAAAATATGTAAAAGTTTAGCAAAACGAAGAGCCGCCTCAGATGAACTAAAAGAAGAAGAAGAAGTAGATTTATGTGGTGAATGATTATAAAGTGCAGAATGGGCAGAATCTCTCAACTTTTCAATAAAATTACGTCCATTAATTGAAAGTAATTGAGGAGGATTAACACAATTATTTTGATTAATAAAAGAAGAAGAGGAAGATAAATTATTATTATTAGAATTATTTATTCCTTCATTATTGTCTTCTCCACTAGCAGAATCCATTCCAAGTACAATTATTAATTTCATTAAAATAAATTCTTCTTGGTCCAATTTTAAGTCAGCAAGTAATCGAACTAGTGAACTAATACATTTATTTATTATTTGTTGAGTTAAAAAACTGTTTGGAATAATCTAAAAAATAAAATTAATAATATAAAAACGAAAATTTATAATTAAAGAAACCTTTATAAATGGAATAAAAACCCTTAAAAATTCCCAAAATTACTAACCGTTTCTCCAGAACAAAGAGTAATTCCAGTAGGTAAACAAAGCAAATTTTGTGTGTCTTTTGTTGCAGAAATAGTTCCAGCAGCAATATCAAAAAGTGCTAATGAAGCAAAACCATAACGGAGTAAAACAATCTTTTTATTTGATAATTAAATTATAAATAAATAAAAAATAACCTTATCCTGAACAGATAAATATTCACCAAAATTAAAAGTTTCATCCAAAATATTATTTAAATTAATTTGAGATAAATAATTGATATAATCAACAACTTTTGTTAATGTACGATATTTGCAGAATTCCATTTCTTCTTCCGTAACACGTCGTAAACGAACACAATAATTAATCTAGAAATTAAAAGAAATTATCTACAAATAAGATAATTCGCCAGATATAAAATACATGTTTTAAGTTCAAGGTCATTTTAAGTTACAGTTTTCTAAGTTTGTTTTTCTAGCCCCCAGATTTATTTAAGTGAGAATGTTAATCATATTTTTACAGTAACCCGAAGAAGAGAGAAAAAAGGAAATTTGCATCCTGAAAATAAGCCTGTACATAAAATCTAGTTAAGCTTGAACTTAAAATTTAGCTGTTTAATTAAAGAAACAGAAAACCTAATTTAATATAAATATTTTCCCCTAACCTGTGTTCTAAAACAATCAAGAATTTGAGGATATTCAAAAATACTCTCTAAAAGCATTTCTCTTTTTGGTGCTTCATTTTCACTAAAATCAATAACTTCATTTATAGTCATTTCAATTTCTATTAATTTTTTAATTAAAAGTTGACATTTAACTTTATTAACATCAATTAATTGTTTTTGTGTTTTTTCAATATAATTATCCATTTTATTGGGTAATTCAACTAATACTTCTTTTTTATCTTCATTTTGGGTATTTTGACCTTCTTTTGATTTTCCATGACAAAGAGGACAACATACAGGAGTTACTATAATTAAAATAAATTGTTAAGCATTTATTTATTTATTTATTTAATTTAACCTGAAAATTCTATTGATTCTTTACAACTTTCTTTTTCAATTTTTGTCAAATCATCCTCAAATTCAGAGGCCTTTTTAGGCATTCTAACAGCTTCAGGCTGCATTCCTGCCTTTAAACATCTCTGTAGTCGACAATAACGACAAGCATTTCGAAAGTTTGGATTAATATCACATTGCCCATCAGCACGACAAATATATTTCATTTTATTTTTGATTGAACGCCAAAAAAAGCATTTACATCCATGACAAGCAGGGACTCCATAATAGCTTTAAAAATGTTGATT
Organism: Meloidogyne graminicola; assembly: GCA_036172905.1. Lineage (NCBI taxonomy): Eukaryota > Metazoa > Nematoda > Chromadorea > Rhabditida > Meloidogynidae > Meloidogyne > Meloidogyne graminicola. The sequence continues at coordinate 919,603 of JARPZY010000001.1, read as the reverse complement.
AATAAAATTAAATTCTAAATTTCTTACTGGTGATTACAAGCTGCATCACCACAAACAACACACTGAAAATTTAAACGATGAAAAAATAAAATTTTTCTACTTCTTTAAACTAACACTATTTTTTAAATAATGACAAAATGTAAATTTTTATATTATTGGACATTTCGTCAATATTAAATATGACAAATTAAACATAAGTTACATATGTACATAATATTTCCTTTAAGATAATTTCACCCCCTAAACATGAAAAAACTATTGGAAATAAATACTAACAACTTCACAATGTCCAGTTCCATATGGGGTTATAACTGTTCCACGCCTTCCTCTTCCTGCAGCACTTTTTTCCGCTTTCCCGGATGAAGAACGCTGTTCACTACAAGGGGCTGCACCTGAAGCCATTCTTCTATTTTTGTTTTTAAATTAAAATAAATGAAAATTTTAAATATTTTGAAGACACTAAATTATGGACTTTAATAATTAATTTAAAAAATTTAAATATTTGAATAAATATTTTATTTAAAAAAATTTGATTCTTAGGGTTTTTTGAATTAAAAAAAAATTGTTTTAATATTAAATAGACATGCGCATAAAAATTATTGACGTTTTATTATTTTTGTTGAACATATTAAAAGAGAGAAATAAAATAAAATTTCATGTGAATGAGAATGTATAGAATATAAAATTGGTTTAATCACATGAAAGTTTTTATTCTCTAAACATTCTTGGTTATTTTATTGAATAAAACAGAAAAGGGAATATACGACCATAAATCAGTATTGAATTTTTTTTTTAAATATTTTAAATTGAATTTTTTTTTTATTATTTTTGTTAAAAAAGAATGAAAATAAACCGATATTTTATTTAAAATAATTTTTGACATTTAATTTGTGTTTATATTTTGGTTTATAAAATTAAATTAATGTAATCATCAAAAATATTCCTAAAATAAATAAACCTTATTTTGGTAATAAAAATGACTAATTAATTTTTTATTATTGAAGGTAAGCATTTCCGGTAATTAAAATTTTTTTAAATTAAATTAAATATTAACAAATAATAATTTAAAACCCCTAAAATAAATATTTTTGATTAAAAAATATTTTTAATAATAAAAATGTAAATTATTGTATAAATTAAAAAAAGATTTTGTAAACAAAGTATTGTTATTATTAAATAATTAACATTTGAAATTCAAATAAACTAGTGTAGTTAATTGGGAAGAATAATTGAACATTTTAATATTTCCATACTGTAAGGCTAGTTAAATTATTTTTTATCCAAAAAAAAAAAGTTCTATGGGAGTGGTGAGATGGCTGAACGGATAGAAGTCTTGTTTAGAATTTAGAGAATCCAATTTCACACGATGTTATGCATTTTGTTTCCTGGAAAGGTCAGATTTTATTATTTCTTAACCTTTAATGATCAAACATAAGAAATAGAGAATTAAAGAAAAAATTTTAAAAATCTTTTATATTAATTAAGTTTATATAAATATAATTTAAATAAAAAAGTAATTTTATCAAAGAAGGATTGCCCTAAAAACTGTTTTTTAACTTAAAGATTTTTTATTTGGAATATATTAATTTATGGGATAATCAATATGGACATATATAGGGGGTGATTCGATAATTAAATTAGATATAACACCTACTCATTACATTGATATAAATAAATACACATAATTTTGATTCTTCTTCTTCTATTATAACTTCAATTGGAATTTTTTTGGACGAATGTTCAACGTTATCAGTACATCGTTTTTCTTGTTGTTTCCATTGGATCTTGGCATCCGTTGTTATATCAACTGTATAATCCAAATAAATTAGAACAACTGAAAATCAAAAAGAAGTTTAATACTTCATAGAATATTACTTACATGCCTTTTCACGTAATTTTTGTTTAATTCCCTTTTTCGTTATTATATCAATTGTAATCATTTCATCTCTTTTTATAACCCCTCTGAAAGTGTTTGCTTCTACATATTTATTGCTTAAAAATATAATTAAATTTTTAAAATAAAAAAATAAACATTTCTTCCACAATTTTTAAACTTTTCATATTTTTAAGTAATAAATATGTAGAAGCAAACACTTTCAGAGGGGTTATAAAAAGAGATGAAATGATTACAATTGATATAATAACGAAAAAGGGAATTAAACAAAAATTACGTGAAAAGGCATGTAAGTAATATTCTATGAAGTATTAAACTTCTTTTTGATTTTCAGTTGTTCTAATTTATTTGGATTATACAGTTGATATAACAACGGATGCCAGGATCCAATGGAAACAACAAGAAAAACGATGTACTGATAACGTTGAACATTCGTCCAAAAAAATTCCAATTGAAGTTATAATAAAAGAAGAAGAATCAAAATAATAAATTTGTTTGTATATATAATTATATCAAGTAATGAGTAGGTGTTATATCTAATTTAATTATCGAATGTTAAAAATGTTTTATTTTTAAATAAATTATATCCCAAATAAATTACAAATCTCAAAAGTAAGTTTACGGGTTAAAAATTTTTTTACCAATTTTTAAATAAAAATAAAAAAAACACTAAATTTTACGACGTTGTAAAGCGGAAAGAAAAGGGTCATCATTAAAACTGTTCTGATTCTGAATTTGTGCAAATGGAGGAAATAAAGTAGCCGATGACTAGTAAAATAAGTATTAAAACAATTTAATAATTATATAAAAATACTTGTGAACTGCTTTGAGAAGTTGCGAATTGAGAACTGGGATTTTTAATGTTATTCTTTGCGAAAGGGTCATATGTAGTCTCTGAATGAGACAAGTCGGTAAATTCTGAAGAACCCATCTTTATTTGTAAATGACCAGAAGTATATCCTCTAGTTCCTGAAGAATAGAAATTTAAAAAATCGGCGTTTTAGAAGGAATTTGAAAAAAGTAGTGATATTTTTAACAAAATTTACTATAATAAATATTATATTAACCTCTATCAAGTAACCAATAGGTAATCCCAGCTATACAATGTTGAAGCATATATTGCAAGAATACAGCTCCAATCCCACTAAAATGAAATAATTTTATTAAATTATAATTATTTTCATTAAACCTGAAAAGAGTTAAAACCCCTTCTTTTCTTATTATTGAAGAAAAACAATCAAAAACTCCTGAATATCGTCCTGCTGGCACTAAAGCTTCTGCACCACTGTCCAAATTGTCAACTAAGGTTCTTGTTCCTTTAAAGAAATGTAGAGTAAGAGAAAAAAAAATTAAAATCAGACAAGTGCTGACAAAAAAACTCCATTTCCTTTGTTTCCGTAAAAATATATCACAATAATAATTAACAAAAAACCTTGTATGTAAAGCCGATGAAGAACAGTTTCCAATGGATAACAAACAATGTCAGCAATAAATACACTGGTCATTGAGGAAAATAATTCTGGCATGATTGTATGATAACGTCTACGTTCTGTAGGAAGTTTACGACCCTAAAGAAAATAAAATTTTATCAATATAAAAAAACAAACAACAAAAGCCCTAGTCCAGGCATAGGAAGTATCATAAACATATTGACAAACAAGAAAATGAACCGTCTGATGAATAGAAGTTGGAACTGCTAACCAAATCAAAGAATGCCTTCTGCGAACGCCATCTGCTAATGCAGTGGTTCCAAAAAAATCCTGTCTAAGTCTCTAAACAATTAAAAAATTAAAATAAAAATTAAGGGTTAAAAATTAACCTCATATCCTTTTGTAATAATTTCAGTAATTTGGAGATCATCGGCCAATCCAGCACCAGTACGTACAGTTTCCAAAAAGGCTGTAACGATAACGGGAGTACAAAAAATAAAATTAAATCTAAAAAGAATTGTTTTATTACGAGTAAATAAATTAACGTTTTGAGCCAAACGTAACGCCAAAACCGTTGGGAACTTCCATCAGGCACAAAGGTTTTTGGTAAACCTAATAATTCAGCAATGACCTAAAAAAATTAATTTGAATTTAAAATTTAAAAAAATAAAAAGCTTACTAATTCTGATATACTTGAAAAAGCCCAAAGTACTCCATTACCAACAGCTCCTTTCCATAACGATAAAAATCCCTAGAAAATAAAAAATAATAATAATTTAATTAAAAACTTATACATCTTTGGCAGTAAGTTTAACAATAACAGGAACTAATGTAGTTGGAAAGAAGTGCTTTCTATAAGCATGGTCGTGTATTTGACATTGGCGACGAACAACAACAAAAGGATGTCGAATTACAACACCATTAACGAAACTTAAAAATAAAAGAAATTTTTAAAAATTATAAAATTACTTTGCAAGGCTAAGTCCTAAAACAGCCAAAGCATCCCCTTTATAAGGTTTACTGTGTCCTGCACCTCCAATTCCTGTAAAAAAAGATGACATCCTAAAACTTAAATTTTAGTTGTTTAAAATTGCAATTTACAAAAATATGTAAAAAGTAGTAATTAAATACTTCTTTTAAAATAAAATAAAAATTTAAATATAAAACATGAACAAGAACAAATTATAAAAGAAAAAAAAAACAATTTGTTCAGTCGAAATGAGATTTCTCAATGAAGTATTGAAAAGTAAAAGTAATTAAAAAAGGAAAATCACTAATCTTATGTTATCCGCAAAAATATTAATTTTTTGATCCACAAATGGTCAAAGGACATAATGGTAAAACTTTCATTAATAATAATTAAATAAATGAATGATTATCTAGTATGTCCTTTAATCATTTGTGGTTAAAAAAAAGAATACGGACAACAGAAAAATAACAAAAAAATTAATTAATTAAATGTATATTCACATGAATTAAAACATTATATACTACCAAATTTGAAATTAAAACTTATTTTAATTATTCAATGCAATAGTATATAATGTTTTTTAATAAAATATATTTTTATGTATTAATAGAGAATATATATAGATTTTATAGAATAATTAAATATTATTAAAATTCTTAAAAATTTAGAAAAACTATTAAAAAAGGTCATTTAAAAATATATTCACAATGTTTTAAACTTCACAATCAGAAAATGTTAGAAATACTAAAACTTTGTTTCATTTTTACACTCGGACAGAGTAGAGGAAGATGGTAGATTGTAGTATTTATCAGGTAATTGTTCTTTAAGTTGTTCAATAAAAGAATATTTTCCCTAAATAGTTTATATATTTCAAAATAAAATATTAAAAAATAAACATGTTGTTGTAATATTCGAGAAGGTTGCATCCATTTATTATTTTGAACAAAATTTCCTTGTGGCATAAATGAAAATGAACTCTCAATCTGTTGACTATAAGTAGGTGAAATTGCTGGTGAGAGTCTAAATCGAGGAAATTCTTCACTTTCATTTTGATCATTTAATTCATGATGTCCTAAAAACCAAAACGACTTTCTGAACAAAAACTTCTAACAAACCATCACTTTCACTTGAACCGGAATCAATAACCTTAAAACGAGTAATTTCTCCATTTAAAATTGTCATTGCATCAGTTGAATCATCTTGATCAAACAATGAATAAAGATCCTAAATTTATTTGATAAGGAATAATTAATTAAAAATTACCTCATCTTCCCTTGGAATTAGCTGACTATAACGACAATAATAATCAGTCCAAAATCTAGGGTAAACTTTTGTTTTTAAACTAATAAAATCATCGAGGGATGCCTTAAAAAATAATAAAACATTCAAACAAATATAATAAATTGTTATAACAATAAAATTTTTTACCTCTAAATCATATTTATCATTTACAAATAAAGCTTTATTTTCCAAAATATACGACCATAGTGAAATTGTATTTAATTTAACTTGCTAAATTTAAATAATTTAATTAAAATTAATTTTAAAAAGATTAACCAATTCAGAACGTTCACGTTCACAATTGTATAAAAAAGTTCCAAAACGACAAGAATAAAGTTCATCCAGAATTGTCTTCAAAAAACGCACATTAAATTCAAATGCAGAAGTAAATTGATTGTAAAGTTGCCATACACAATCAATAAATTGAACAAAAATTGGAGACCTTTCTTTATCATCAGGCTTTTCTTGTCCGTGTCCAATACGCTAAAAATATAAATTAAAAATTGAACAATAGAAAATAAAACATGTCCAAATTTGTGTCCAAAACTGCACCATTCTTTTTCAATAAGTACAGCAAATCCTTGTATAGTTCGATAAAAAGGGTCAAGTTGAAGCATTGTAAGTGAAGTTATCTGAAATAAAATTTCTTTTAAAAATAATTGTAAAAACTTGAGCAGTACGATCCCATCCATCGCTGAATAATTTAAAAATTTTATAAAACTATTAAAGATTAAATGAATACCTGCAATGTACTAAAACTGAATTTTTATTCACAAAAATTTCTCTAGCTGCCAATGCAGCTGCATCGAGTATAGTTTGTAAATGGGCAAGCCATTTAGTCTAAAAATTATTTTAAAAGAAAAAAGATAAATAAAATATTAATTTTACTTCTTCTAATGTTTGTTGGAAACGTTTCTGTCGAATTCTTGGAAAACAGGCATCTTTTAACTTTTTTAAACTTTCACGAACAACATGAATATTTTGTATATCCATAAATTTTAGTTGACAATTGGAATAATTTTCATATCCTCCACCATTTGCTCTGTTAGCTTTTGCATTAATGCTTGGCCTTGCATCCAAAATGAGGAGATATTTAGAATTGGGGTTAGAAGAAACAATCATGTCCAAATAACTAATAAAAAGCAATTAAATTAAACAAAACATTGTAATTTAATTAGATAAAAAATATTATATAAATCTCCATATTTCTATTTAAAATAAATGCCCAACCAACAACCCCAACCCCACCAACTCTTCATCACTGGCCGATTTTCGTGACAACGCTCCAACAAGAGGTTGAGAGGAACGAACAAGTGCAGCAGAAGTGTTGTAGTCAATCCAAGAAAGAACCTAAAACAAGTAAATAAACAATATGAATGTATAAAAAACCTACAGGAATTCGTTTTTTGCTTCGAAACTTTGAAACAGAACGGAGAAAATCATCGGGTGACTTCATTTTAAATAATACACTAGGTACAAAAAATAAAGAAGGATATGTTCCAGCAAAATCATAATTTTTGTTAATAAGAGAAAGTCGCCAAGAATCATTTCCCTTCTTCTAAAAAAACAAAATAATTTAGAAAAGAATTTAAAAAGAAAGGAACCTGTCTAATAAATTCTTTATTTGCATCAAACAATTGCCAGCCATCATATTGAAATTTCTCTCTATATAAATTGGCAAAGAAAGGCAAACGATTAGAGTTAGGAAATGAGTATAACTTAAGGCATTCAAATAATGATCGACGGTTGCGCATTTCTCTTTTGAGGAAAAATTTAACTTTACGGACATCCTAAAAGAAATAATATTCAGACATTTCATTAGCCTAAAATTACCTTGCAATTAATATAAATACCATAAGGCTGTATCTTGATAGACGATTTTGAATAGCCTCTAACATTGTAAAAGCCAATCTTTTCTATCTTTGATATACAACCAAGAATAACATCAAATGTTATTGGCTAAAAATCCAAAATAATCACAAAAATTATAAGCAAAACCTCAACATTGGTCATTTCTGGTACCCTCTCCTCAAACCTTAGACGATAGTTTGTCACATATAAATACCCTTTAAGAAGTTCTTCACGTTTGTTTTGTTGATTATGATAAATAACACATAACTCTTAAATAAAAAAATTCACAAATTTAGAGTATTGAAAACCCAAATGAAGTTCCTCTCCTGGTAATAGCCATGTAATTGCATGACTTCTAGGTGGCATAAGCTCAAGATCATTAAATGGGAAAGATCTTCCAGGTGAATTTTTATAATTAACATTTCTCGGAACTTCATTTACTGGGGAATGATGTACATTTTCACCAATTACAATGTAATGTCCATTATAATTGTCAATTAGATTATGTGAATTCTAAAAAGAAAAAGCAATTATTGATAATATTAAAACGCACTTTAGTTGACTTTTTTGTTAATTCAGAAGCATCAATAGATGAGTAATTAACTGCCTGGTTGTAGCTGAATCTATTTTTATTTTGCATATGAAATCATTAAGTAAAACCTAAATAAATGAAAACAATAAAAAAAAAAAGTTAATTATAACAAAAAATAAAAACGTAAAAAAAAAAATTAAAATAGACCTTTGCAACATTTATTATTTTAAAAATCATCAAGAAAATTAACCAATAAATACCTTATATAAATTCTACACTTTGAAATTGTTATTTTGAAAATTCTTTTTTGTCTGCTCAGTAGTATAACTAACCAATTTGTCACTTTCTTTCAATAATTTCAAATTTTATTTTGTAACCATTTCTTTTACCAAGAACTAGAAAAATCTAGTTTTTTTAGTACATAAACTTTTTTTTATCTTTGTTATATTCTTATGATCTAAGATTTTTTTATTTTTAGAGATTTTTTCTTAACTCGCGATATAATACACAATGGATTTTTCTGGTAATTTTATTTAAAATTTAATTTTTTACGATTTTTAGGTCGTGGAATGGAAGGCGATTTATTTGATATGCTTAATGGGGGAGGTATGGGAGGATTTATGGGTGGAGGAGGGCTTCTTGGTCAAATGTTTGGTGGAGGATCAAGACGACGGAAAGGAGAAACAACAGTTCAACCATTAAGTGTAACTCTTGAAGATTTATACAATGGTAAGAATTCAAAATTGCAACTGACAAAGAAGGCACTCTGCAAAACGTGCAATGGGTATTAATTATATTCATATTTTATTTTTATATGCTAAAACAGCGTTGGCGGTAAGCCAGGTTCGGTCAAGCGATGTGAATATTGTCGTGGTAGTGGTCGCGTTTTCACAACTAGACAAATTGGACCTGGAATGCTTCAACAAATTGCATCACAGTGTGACAACTGCGATGGAGGAGGTTTATTTAATGTTTTAAATTCTATTTTAAAATATTTTAAGGAGAGAATATTGATGCCGCTAATCGTTGTAAAACTTGTAATGGAAGGAAAACTGTACAAGAGCAGAAAATAATTGAAGTGAAGGTTGAGCCTGGAATGCGTGATAATCAGAAGATTGTTTTCTACGGTGAGGGTGACCAAGAGCCTGGTATTGAACCTGGTGATGTTGTTTTGGTTATAAAGACAAAGCCTCATGCTATTTTTGATCGTAAGAACGATGATCTTTTCATCAAAAAGTTTTTTCTTTTTTAAAATTTTATTTAAATATATTTTAGGGATGTGACATTAAAACAGGCGCTTTGTGGATTCACTTCAACTATTAAACATCTCAATGGAAAGGATATTGTAGTCAATACTCTTCCAGAAGAAGTTATAAAGCCAGGTTTTTTGATTAATATTTAAAAAAGTTTCCGTTTTCAGAATCGGTTCGCGTTGCTTTTGGTAAAGGAATGCCAAAACATGGTAAACCAGGTGAATATGGCAATCTCTACTTTGTTTTTAATGTTACTTTTCCACCACCTCATTTTCTTGAGAATGAGAATCGATATATGGTTATTAGACTTGATTGCTTAAAATTTCTATTTTAATTTAGGATCTTGAGGCATTGTTACCACCACGACAACGCATTACTAAATTGCCGTCTAATATTGAAGTTGAAGAAGTTACACTTTCTGACTTTGATTCACATCGTTATGATCGTTCTGGTGGTGGAGGGGGTGGACCTCGTGAAGCATACCATGACGATGATAGTGATGATGACATGCCTTCTGGAGCTCAACATGTTCAATGCGCACAGCAGTGAAAGATGAGGATTGTTACTAATTTTCCTTTCTCAAAATTTCTGAGCTGAAGTATTTTTTATTATTTCTAAAAACCAAAGTACTCCAAGTACTTTCTATAAAATTTGTGAACTTTTATCGCCCGTTTTGATCGTTTATTATATTTCTTTATGTAAATTAAAAATAAAGGTGATATCGACATTTTATTTTGCTGTGAATTATTTGTTTAACCAGTTAAATTATTTTGAATATTTAAAAAGATCAAAGAATTTTAAAGTGGTCTTCTAGTTTAAATTATGCTGCGAGTTGAGCGTTGTTTTCCTCTTATTTTCCAAAGTCGATTCTTTTGCACGGAGAAATTGCACTATAAAACAAAGATGAAAAACCTGCTAAGAGTGAAAACGAAAGGTGTGCCTAATAAGGGTGAATTTGGAGAAGAGGTATTTTTTCTAATTCTTTATTAATTTGTTATATTTTTAGATTGATTTTAGCAAAATTCGTTGCAGCTTGAAAGCATTAAATAAGCCAGACAGTAAACAAATGGCATTAGACCAAGTTGATTCAGATCAACCTATTGAATTGGACTTTAATCCATTTGAAAAGGTATAAATCTTAAAAAATTTTCCAATAGATTATTTTAATTCTAGGCTGATAGAAAATGTTTGCTTTGTGATTTGGGTATTAAATTAGATTACAAGAATGCCCGTTTTCTTCAACAATTTATTTCTTCGTTCAGTGGGCGTGTTTATGATCGGCATGTTACTGGGCTTTGTTCAAAACAACACGATGCACTTCTTAATACAATAAAAATGAGCAGGTTTAAAAATTTATTGAAAGACTGGGTAATTTAAGCAGGGATATATAAGAGAATTTTTTTAAGTTTATATATTATATATGTATTATTTAAATTTTAGATTTGCTGGTTATATGCCACCTCTTTCGAAGGAACCCAAATATTTAAAAGATCCTAAACTGTTTGATCCATTAAAACCGATTCGTCCACACTCTTTTGATGCTTAAAAATTGTTATTTTTTAATAAAATATTTTTTATTGTTTTCTTAATTTGTTAAGTTTTCACCTTTTATTTTTTTTGTTTTATTGTTTAATAATTATTTTATGTCATTAACAATTCATAACTCTGCTAAGATGACTGCTGGTTTGAAATTTATTTAATTTATTAATCATCAAATTTAAGTTGACCTTCGTGAACGCCGACGCCAAAGAATATTACAAAATGCAGAGAAACGTTTATCCACAATCCTTAAAGGACCTGATGGAGACGAGATCCGTCAAGTTCCTTGTATAGATGGTTTTGGCTTATTGAATGAGGACAAAGGTTCAGACGTGGAGGAAAAAATAAGCTATGATGAACAGGTTTTTGATTTTATAATTTTTTTCTAGAACCTACCCCTGCTAACATCATCTGTATTATTAGTTAAATCCCTTAATATCAATTATATCCATTTTTAAAACTTTCAGGACATTATCCTCCCGTCTACAGTCTCATACGGATTTATAGACAGACACAGATTTTGGATAATGATTGCTTTTGGCTTATTTCTTCGTTTGGCCGTTATGCTTGAATTGATCAATTACGTGTTTTTAACTTTCACAACAATTTTCTTCCAGTTAGAATTGTTTTTCTTTTTCTCACAAAATACTATATTTAGAAGGTTAACAATTGTTGGAATTTTTTAAATCTAATTTTAGATACCCACAACAAGACTTTTTGATTAATATGTTAATGGTTACTGGATTTAATCAAAAATTGGTTAGTTAATAATTTGTGGAATTTAATTATTTTTGTATAGATTAATCGTTATCAATTCATTCTTAACCTTATGTTGGACTTTGGAATGGATGCATGTCTAATGTCATTTTCTTTCCTTTGTTTCCATCTTTTGTTTATTACAAGCAAATATTTGACAGAAGTTAATTGTTAAGAAAACATTATAAACTCGGTTCTTCTTCTTTCTATTAACTTTTCATTTGTTAGAAAATCTAGGGAATATTTCCAAAATTTTACTTATATTCTAATTTATAAATTTAATTTGAGCATAATTAACTATTTTAAAATTACATTCCTTCGGAATTTAAATATTTGATTTATATTTTAAATAATTCCCAAAAGATTCTTCTAATTCCTTGTTATTTTTAATAATCTAAAAAGTCATCCTTTCATTTAATAATCTTCAATATTTCTATATAATTTATTTTGATACCTCCAAAGCATCTTCACGTTCAGTTGTCAATTCCTAAATTAATTAATTAAATATAATTTTAATAATTAAAAAAGAATAATATAATTACCTTTGTTGTAATTTCAATCTTTTGTTTAGCAAAATCATCAATTTCAAGTCCTTGCACAATTTTCCATTCACGAGTCTTTCCATCGATTGTGACAGGAAATGAAAAAATTAAACCTTCAGGTATTCCATAAGAACCATCAGAAGAAACAGCCATAGAAATCCAATCATTAGATTTTGTTCCAAAATGCCAGTCATGAATATGATCACTTAAAAATAAAATTTAAATTATTAAAAATAATAATTACCAAGCTGCTTTTGCTGCTGACATTGCACTGGATAACTTTCGTTTTTCAATAATTACAGCTCCTCTCTTTTGAACTGTCTAAAAATACATACATACTAAAGTTTATTAAATATATTTGAACCGAAATAAATTCATTTTGTATCCAAGTAATATCATTAACAGCAGTATATGCATCAAGTTCATTTCCACCTTTTAATAAAAATAATTTTTAATTAATTTATTTAATTAAATACCTTTAATAACTTTAGCATGTTTTACATCAGGAAATTGAGTACTTGAATGATTTCCCCAAATTATAACTTTCTTTACTGATCCACAATCAACACCACAACGAGCAGCTATTTGAGCAATAGCACGATTATGGTCAAGACGTGTCATAGCACTAAAAATATTAAATAAAAGAAGTTAAAAAGAGAGAAATAAAAGATTAGACATTGGGAGTTATCGAACCAACAATGTGCATTTCTTAATAATTTTCTATAACTCTACCAACTTAACTACAAATTCTTAATCTTTAAAAAATAACCTAAAATTCTTTGCAGGAATCTTTTCTGCTGCATATTTTGCACAAATGTAAGCATTTGTATTTGCTGGATTTCCAACAACCAAAACCTTTTTTTAAATTAATTAAATAATATATTTTAATAAAATACCTTAACCGTTGGTTTAGAATATTTTGCAAGAGCTTGTCCCTGAGATTTAAATATTTTAACATTAGCAGCAAGTAAATCTTTTCGTTCCATTCCTTCTTTACGTGGCATTGCTCCAACAAGGAAAGCATAGTCAATATCTTTAAATGCTTCCTCTTCTGTTGTAACTGATTCAACAGCTAAAAAATAATTATTATTATTTTAATATTTTAATATATATACCAATTAAATTAGCTAATGCACAATCATATAATTCAAATTCAACTCCTTTAAGTACTTCAATCATTGGTGGAATATCCAACATTACAAGAACTATTGGCTTAAAATTTAAATTATTTAAAAATTAATTTTAAAAAAATAAAAAACCGTTTCTTTTCCAAAAACATCACCTTTAGCAATTTGAATTACCTAAAATAATTAAATATTATAATTTAATAATTAAATTAACCAAAGAATATCCAATTTGTCCAGCTGCTCCAGTAACTAATACACGAATTGGAACTTGAGTAGACATTTAAAATATTATTTTAAATTTAAACTGAAAAAAAAATGTTAGAAGGAAAATAAAATAAAATAAAATTCAGTTATATATTTTACTGTTTAAAATAAGACAATTCTATTTAATAACATACATATTAAGGTCAGTAAAATCAATGAAAATAAAAAAAGAGAAAAATATTCTCTAATCTTTCCTTTTTAATATTCTCTGAATGAAATAATGTAAATAAAAACAACCCATAAAAATATGTAATTGAATAAACTGATAAAAAAAATTTTTTCTTTTTAATATATTTATTTTATTAAATTGTCAACAAAAATAAAAACAAAATAGAGAAGAGCAAAACGAGTAAAGTTTAGATTGAACAAAGGACTAAAAGTCCAAAATAGAATTGGATTTTTGAAGTTTTGAGTTATTATAATTTAATTTTTTTTAAATTAACTTAGAAAATAAAATTAATTTCAGAGAAATTAATTCCAGTTAGATCCTTCTACTGACCCAAAAGGCCAATAAAAAGTTTTCTTTGTAGGGTTGCCTTCATGGATTAGTTGATCTTCTGGGTTTATAAACTCATGTCAAAGAAAACTTCAACAAACTTCTAAAATCCTGTTCTATTGACGAAGTGTAAATAAATTTATAAAATAATTCAAAGAGAGCAGTTAAAATATTATTTAAATAAATCAATGCATAACGTATTTATTGTCCTCTTGTAATTCGCAAAGCTCACCAACAAAATTAATAGAAATACGAAAGTCTAAGTCACGAGGATTTCTTGTATTAGGTTTAACACTAAAAATTCCCTCAACTTGTTCTCCTTTCTTAACAGTTATTGAGTCACAAAGATAAAAAACTGTTTGCTTCCAATGCTAAAAATAAATAAATAATTTATAAATTAAATAGAATATTTACTGTGTATTTTTGGTCAGGTGCAGTACTAAATCCAACTCTTTTGTGGCATTTAGTGAATTCAATAGTGAAGAAAGAGACCAAAGCTTGGACATAGTCATTACGGATAAAACGAAGAGTAAATGGAGATTCAAACGAAAGGTCGTCCACAGCGACTGTATAGAGGTCAACTTCCTTAAAAATTAAATAATTATTCAAATTTTTGGGCCTAAACATCAACCATTAAACGACAACACACGGATAAAGGGAATATTTAGAGGTTAATATTCAGGTCATAAGCTCAGAGGAATTTTCACGATAATAAAAATTAAAAAATTGACAAAATAAAAGAAGAAAAACTGTTGCATAGATCCCTCTGGTTATATTTACCGATAAAACTACTTAATAGAAAGCAAAAAAAAAACCAAGCACGTACTTTAACTGCAAAATTGTCAGAAACAATTTGACCCCTGTCAACAACATCTACTAGAGGTTCAGTTATGGCAACTTGACGAATACTAGCCATGTTAAAGCCGTAGACATTGTCCCACCAATTAATCTTAAAAGTTCAAACAATTATTAAATATTACAATCAAATAAAAACCTTTTCATCCTTATATTGACGATCTTCAATAGCACACAGATATAGGACAGCTTTATCAGGAAATAAAACCCCATTTGGAGCTAACCATTTGTCACGTGCAAATATCACTGTATTAAGCATTGATTCATAAAAAAGGCAATAACCCATCCATTCAGAGACAATTACATCAACCTTTTTTTTAATTATTTAATTTAAATTTTATTAAGTTACACCTTTTCACACCCATCTGGTAAATGCTGGATATCTTCTACTTTGCTATGAATAACCTCCACAATATGGTCTAAATTATTGTCTTTGATTATTTGTTTAGATTGGTTGGCCATACTGGAGAATTCAACCTAGAAAGAAAAATTTTGTAGGTCCAAAAGTTCCTCTCATAATAAACATACAGCATAAACTTTTTTTGCCCCAGCCTTAGCAGCAAACATAGAGAGAATACCTGTGCCAGAACCAACATCCATGACTACCTTTCCTTTGAACAAATGACGATTGTGGTAAATTGCATTTCGATATGTAACTGTCCTAACTTCATCTTTTAACATTTCCTAATATTAAAATAAGTCTTAAAAAACTAAAGAAAAAACCTCATGAATGCCAAAATGAGCATAAGAATCAAAATAATAGTCTTTGCTTGTCATATCTTGTATAGGTCTTTTAGATGTTTCAATTCCTTCATTAGTAGATTTTGCACTTCCATTTATTAAAATGTTTTTGGAAGGAATGGACTGTTCGGTCATTTTGTGTTAAAATATGTCAATTGTTAAATCTCCTGTTTTCTAATAATTGATAAAATTAAAAACAAAATTATATTGTGAATATATTTGGATAGAATGGCATAAATAGAGGAGGTAAACATCTTATTTATTGAGAATGATGAAATGTCTAAAACACAGCAAAAAAAAAACTTGCTAATTACCAAAATATTTATATAGAACATATAAGAAATGCTTAAAAATTATTTAAAAAATATATGTACCTCTAAATTGATTTTAATTCAATAAAAATAAACAATAATAAAAGAAAAAAATAGCACGATAAAATTTGAATAAATACCAATTTTGGAATATGAAATCATGTTAAAAATTATCAAAAGAAATACATAGCACAGCGGGTTAACTCTATGGGCAGACAGGACATAGCCAAAGAAACCCATTTATTCGCAAAATGACCTGTTTATTCGCGAAACTGTCTAAATAAGCGCAAATAATAATCGCGATAAATTGCAAAAGGTCAAAAGCAGAAGGGTCAGTAAAGGGAGATCTCTCTCTTTTGTGAGAGAAAATATTAGGGACATGAAATCCGAGAAATCCTCGGTCAAATTTTTTTTAATTTTGCGGAGTAGTAGTCCCATATCTGAAGTATATTTTTGCAAATTTTAAGCAAGTAATAGGTTAAACTGGGTGAGTTATGCCTTCTCAAATATTGACCAAACCTGTTCTATTTTTGGGCCATAACTTTCTTCAAAGATGTCCCATCACTTTGATTTTGAGTTTTTTAGACTCAGCGCGGAAAATTGAACAATTATATGAAATTTTTTAAAAATACCATACCTTAGCATAATGGACGGATATTTGGACCATTAAATAAGGATCCCCCTATTCAAATCTTTTCAAATTAAGTTAATTAGTAGCTTTAGACCTTCTATTTATTATTGCAAAATTTGAAGAAAAAATAAAAAAATTTTTAGGAGTTATGGGTGTTTGAAAATGGATCAAAATTTAGCTATTTTTGATCATAACCTTCTTCAAAGTTTTTCGATCTTTTTTATTTTGGTCTTAATCGATTCAGAAATCAAAAATCTAATTGAGAACTACAAATGTGCAATTTTTAAACGTTTTTAAAATCTGTCAATAAAATTACTAAAATATAAAGACCAGTAACTTTTTCTAAAAATCAGAGAAATTAGTAATTTTTTGCCAAAGGCTCCTTTAAACTATAAAAAACAAAAATGGAGGATGATTTTGAAAAGTCAAGGTCTAAACGTCTAAAAGGCATATTTAAAGTCGAACTAAGTAAATGAGCGACTAGTGTAATGCTTAAAACGAGAGAGTCATTTATAGAAAGAGAGAAAAGCGAGAGAAGTGGCTATGTCCGCGTTAACCCGCTGCGGTAGGGGTCATTTCCGTACCGCCACTTCCGTACCGCCATTTCCGTACGAGCCATTTCCGTACCTGCCCATTTCCGTACCGGGCCATTTCCGTACCGCCATTTCCGTACCAATGCAAAAAGGGGTCATTTCCGTACCAAACTATTTTTTTTGTAAATTTTTCTCTTGTAAACCTTATTTTATAATTAAAAAATAATTTTGTAAATATTTAACTTTATAAAATTTTCTGGAAAAAACACATAAAAAAAAATCTAAGGGTTCATTTGATAATTGTTTGAAATAACCGGAGAGGAATTCAATAATTTTTTTGAGGATTAAAATCTTGATTAATATATTGATGATCGTGGTTATGGTTTTGCTCATCAAGGTAACGGTTTGACTAGGGTGAGGATTCTTCGATCTGCATCACGATAACGTTTAGCTTTTGGCGGAGGATCTTGACCAGAAACAAATAAAGCAAAAATTTTGCATCAGTTTGACGTTGTTCTTGTCGTAAAGTATTAATGAAGGTCCAAATAGTCGGCCTCGCAGCTTTGAAAGCGTTTTGTAGACGTCTGTGGTTTGACTCCCACGTAATTATTAGTCCTATCTCTTTGTTCAATTGGTACGTTGGTGAACACTCCACATTTCAGGTGCAAATAAACTTTGAGTACGACCACCATTCCACAAGGGCCTCCCGGTATAGCTTGTAAGAAACCTGAGATAAAATTATTGAATTAAACCAATTTTATGAACCAATCGAGAACATGCTGCAACTCATTTGGTAAGATAGTTTTCAAAGAGAATAAATAGCTTTCGTGATGTCTTCAATAGGTAAAAATGCAATGGAGGTGATCATCTTGCACTTCTGAGAAAAGTCAGCATCAGTGTTGTAGCGCTAAATTGAGTATAATTAATATAATTGAAGCCTAAAAGACCTGTGTAAATCCAAGCTCATTGATTCTCTTCTTCATATTGCGCACAAGATGAAATAGACACAGATGAATGGAGCAGGTCGGAAATACTGTCTTTACTGCTGCTAAAGCACTATAAGGTCAGGTAACTTTTTAAGCCTATAAATACCTATCGCCCCTGCTTCAAAAAAATCCAACGATACTGATTCCGGTGCAAAATTTGGCCATATACCTTTAATTAAATTGAACATACGCACATACGTTGCTGAGGTCTTTGATGAAAGCAAAACATAAAGGATTGGGAAAACCCATTTATCTCTACTATACAAAAATACAATAATATACATGATAGAAAAACAAGTACCCCGCGTCATTAATGCATATACTTGAGAGAAATAGTGGAGGAGTTATTGAAAAAGTGCCGTCGGCGTAAATGTTTTTTCATTTCTGCTGCCCATGTTCCAAAAGAATGACGACCAAAGATTAATATCCTACAGATAAAAAATAGGATTTAATTTTTAAAATTAATTTATTCAATGTATAAAACCTTTGTTGACCATTACGTCCTGTTTCTGTATAAATTCCCGAATCAGCTAAAAGAAATAATTCCTCATCTACATCAGTTCGTTTTGTAGTATTTGTAGGCATCAGGAATTTTCAATTCTTCAATATTTAATGGAATAGGTGGTGGAGCAGCGATTTCACGCCTCACGCGTTTTTTATCAACTTAATTTTTACTTATTAAAAGCTATTAAATTTAAACCTTTTTTGTTGCATTTTTTTGTTGGAATATCGCACAAAACAGGTGTTTGAAACATTTTGAAGGACATGTGTTCGAATAGCTGCAGGCGTTTCCATTGTTTCTGCTGCTCGGCGCTTCAATCCAGTAATTGTTTTCTTTTACGACGACGTTGACTGCACTCTGTCTGCATGTATGTTCACCCACAGTTTTTAATTACCTCATCATCAAGAGTTGAATGAAACACGCCCTTTGCAATTTATGTCCATTGTGTGATGAAATTCACACCGCCAAAACTTCACTGTATCATCAACATTTAGTTTATGGAATACATACAAAAATCCTTCATACTCCAACTTCTTTCTATTGTGTGTTGATTTTATTTGCTGATTTTCCATTCTTAAATAATTAAAATTTCCACTGAAAAACAACATTTAAAACAAGACAGGCATACATTGTTCATTATTTCTGCAAAAGTTTTAATTACTTCTGGAGTATATTCCTAAAAAAATATTTATATAGAAAATATAAGTAATGTTTAAAAATTATTAAAAAATAGATGTACCTGTAGATTGATTTTAATTCTATAAAAATAAACAATAATAAAAGAAAAAAATAGCACGATGAAATTTGAATAAATACCAATTTTCGAATACGAAACCATATTAAAAATTATCAAAAGAAATAGCGACATAAAAAAAAGATAATGAGTAATTGAAACTAATTAAATCAAATATCTTCAAAGTCGCCAGTTCATAGTTCTATTTATTTTTACCATTTTTGTTTTTAATTCAAGAAGCTTTAGTTTTTTTAATTCATTATGAGATATGGTCATCATATATTAAAATATTCTTTAGTTGGCCTCAGTACTGGAGCTTCAATCTATTATTTGCATAAAAATGACTATTCTTTTTCTCATATTGGAGTTGTTAGATTTGCTCGAGTTGGACTTGTTGTAAGTTTTTTTATATTTTTTTAAATTCTTCTACATATTCATATATTTCTATAGGCTTGCCACACAATGTTAGACTATAAATGGACTCTTTTGGGATTAGATGTTGACTCATCGATTTACAATGAAAAAATACAGAAATGCCATCAACGAGGAGCTGAACGACTTCTTGCCCTTGCAAGAAGGAATGGTGGTGTTTTTATTAAAGTTTTTTTAAAATTTAAATCTATTTAATAAATATGGATTGCAGGTAGGACAACATATTGCTTCACTTCAATATTTACTTCCTGAACCTTATACTACAACTCTTTCTGTACTTCATTCAAATGCCCCAGAAAGCAGTTTTGAAGAAATTAAAAGTGTTTTTGAAAAGAGCACTTTAAAAAATGTTTGTTTTTTGTTCTAAGAAAGTTTTTTGAGGGAGTGAATCTGTTATTTATGAATTCACAAAAAGATAATATTTTCTTAAATTCTTTTAAATAATTCAAAAATTTTCCTTAGATTGACGAAGTCTTTGACGAGTTTGATCCAATGCCATGTGGAGCTGCTTCACTTGCTCAAGTTCATAAAGCTCGTCTAAAATCAACCGGTGAATATGTTGCTGTTAAAATACAACATCCACATGTTAGATCACGTAGTATTGTTGACATGGTCACAATGGAGGTTATTTTTAAATATTATTTTCAATTTAAATGTTTTTTTAAAGTTGTTTGTTAGAATTGCTGCTTTCGTTTTTCCAAATCTTCGATTAAATTGGCTAGTCAATGAAATGAAAAGGAATTTACCAATTGAATTGGATTTTGTTTATGAAGCTTCAAATGCTGATCGTGTTAGGCAAATGTTTTCACATTTATCGTTCTTAAAGGTTTTTTTTTTAATTTTAAAATGAATCCTTTGAATAAGTTTTAACAATACGAAGATTTTTATACAAAAATATAAAGATTTTTTTTTTAAAAGTTAAATTGATTATTTAGATCCCAAAAATATATTACGAATATTCAAATGATTTGGTTCTTACTATGGAATTTTGTGAAGGGGGAAAAATTAATGATTTGGAATATTTCAAAACTAACAGAATATCCAGACATAAAGTATTACCTAAATTTAAATGAGTTAATTCAAAATATTTATTTTAAGGTTTGTCGAATGTTGGGTAAGCTTTACAGTGAGATGATCTTTAAAGACGGTTATGTCCACGCTGACCCACATCCTGGAAATATTTTAATTAGGTTAAAACCTAATGGAAATGAAGAAATTATTTTACTAGATCACGGACTTTACGTTGTTTGTTTTCTTTTGTTTTTAATATAATTTTAGTTCAAAAAAATAATTCAGACTTTACCCGATGATTTACGTATTGATTATGCTCAACTTTGGCTTGCAATTTTAAGGGCAGATAAAGAAGAAATTCAAAAAATAAGTAAAAGAATGAATGTTGGTTCTCAATATGGTCTACTTGCTTGTGTTGTTTCTATGCGTTCTTGGGATGCTGTGAGTAAAGGAATTATTACAACAAAAAGGAATGAACAAGAAGTATGAATAAAATAAAATATTTTTTAATTTTATTTAAGGCTAAAAGAGTCCAGAATTTTGCTGCTTCTTTAATTCCTCAAATTTCTTTACTTCTTGATTCTCTTCCTCGTCAAATGTTGTTATTATTGAAAACTAATGATTTGCTTAGAAGTATAGCTTTTCGACTAAAAGCTGAAAACAATTTGGATAGTTTTACAGAGGTTTTAGTTTAATTATTAATTTAAGGATAAAATATGTGTACATATTCTTGAAGGGCTCGAAATCTTAATTTTCTTAACATTTAATCAAGTTCAATGGTCAATTTATTTTTCTCTTTATTCTTTCATTACTTACAACTAATATTCTTAATTAATTATCTAACTCCTTATTTAAATTAAATCTCTATTAATTTTCATTTTTAGATGTCAAAGCACTGTATTCAAGCAGTTTACTTCCATTCAATTAATAAAAGCCAATTTTTATTTGAACGCCTTAATCTTCGTCTAAAAATGTTTAGTTTACTTATTGGAGTTAGTTTATATGAATTTTATTTGTTTATAACTTGTTTATTTCTTAAAACATAAAAATTTGTCTTTTTAATTAATATTTTGGGAGATCACGGGGATTGTAAATATGAAAATTAACTTCTTCACCAAAACTTTCATCTAATTTTTGTATAAGTGATTTATTGGCAAGTGTTGTAAATTTTCTTTTTAAATGAGAGTAATCACCAAAAATCCTTGCACAAGAAGACTTGAAAATATTTAAAATTTAATTTTTAATTATAAAGGTTTTCTTTACTAATGAAAGAATTGCTTGCCATGAACCAATCTCAGATCGTCGTTCAGCACCGTCTAATATTACAACATCAAATTTGGAATTTGAAGAAGTAAAAATATTTAGTATAGAATTGCTATGTCCCATAAATATTATTATATTATTTCCTTCTTGTTTAATTGCTTCCTCTACAAGGTTACCCTTTCCTGGTTCAACACTTTTTCTTATAATAACCTCTAGTGTGTTTGGATTATTTAGTTGTCTATGCAATAATTCTTTGTCTAATTTTTGAAGTGATATAAAATTAGTTTTTCCAGTCATTTCATAATAACGAGACATTAAATAGAGTTGATCAACTTGGGAAGATATAATGGCAACATGGATGTTTTGATGCTAAAAAGTTAATAAATTAAACAGATTGGATTTTGAAGAAAATGATAGATTATCCTTCTATCAAAGTATTGCGTCACAGAATAAATTAAATAAGAATATTTAACCTTTTATCTTTCAATGCTCCGTTATCCCAGTTTGGACGCATAAATTAATTTTGTGACGCATATTTAGGCAAAAAGTAGAAATAACCTTAAACAAAAGACAAATTTTTAACCTCTTCTGTGAGAATATGTAAATATTTGGCCAGTAATCTAGTTCTGGTCATTCCACCAACATGTACAGCCACAATACCTCTGTTCAAATTAAGAGCAGCTGCGATTGCTAAACGTTCATCTTCTGCATCGAAATCCCAAAAAAAAAAATAAAGCTTTTAAAAAGTGAAAATAAAACAACCTCATTTTTAATTAATTCCAAAGGATCATTCCTTTGTTGTATTTGTCCTTCTCTGTTGTATTTATATGCGTAAAGAAGTAATGGATAACCAGGAAGAATATGCCAATTATTTCGATTTTTTAAAAATTCTAATTGTGCAATATTTGTTTTTGTTCCAGCTAATCGAATTTGGACATTTTTATTCTTTAAAATAATAAAAATAATTAAAAAAAAAGAAAAAGTTATTACCAAAAATAGCTTTTTATCATCAATTAATTTATTAATATAAATTGAAAAACCTTCCTTAAATACATTAACAACAATTCCAGGAAAAAGGAATTGATCACTTGAAGAAGATAAAATTTGAAAATAAACGGAAGAATTAACTTTAAGTATTTGAGAAAGATATTCTTTTTGTTTGGGAGTTAACTTAAAAATAAAGGAAATTTTATTTAATAAATTGAAAAAAAACAAACCTCTTTCAAAATATTTTCTGTAGAAATAACGAATTTGCTAGATCGACTATATAAAAATATATCTGAACATTTAAGATTAATATCAAGCCAAGGATGAGCTTCCATTTTTAATTTTAAATTTTCTTTTAATGCAGATTCCCAACGTTTACAATCTTGTTCTATAGCATCAGGTAATGAGTTATTGTTTAAATTTGTTTCAATTTTATGAACATATTGAGAGAAGAAGGGAGATAAATTTTCTGAAAATAAAAATTTAGAAATAAAAAAGCAAATAAATAACCTTGTCTAATTATATTTGTTAATCTTTTATTGAATAGGCGAATACTCAAATAACAAATTTGCTTAATCATTTTGATATATCTTTTAAAAGGAAAAAGGTGAAATGTTCTTAATGTTTATTAGAAAAAAGACCTGTACATGAGGGAATAGAGAAAAAAGTGAAGTGACACGAGAGGACAACTAGGCGCCGAATCAAGGGTCTTTTTTATTAGTTTAGTCTATAATTCTAATTTTTTGAAAATTTGTGGATGATTTTGTGTCTATCCAATACCAGATTTATCTGAAAATAACAAATTATTCCATATAATAATGGCCTACTCTTAAATGTTAAGGAAAAGAACGTCCACTTAATCGCAAATGAATACTAGCAAAAGATAGTCAGGTTTTGGACCGATCGATGCCGTTCAATGTAACACATTAAATATAATAGAAAAATTAGAAAATTTAAATTAACTATAGTTTTGCCACTTCCTCGAGCACATGAGGGAATAGAGAAAAAAAATGAGTGACACGAGAGGACAACTAGTTTCTTTTTTTTTTTCCAATTTTTAAAATATATTCTTTAAAAGATTTTCTTTTTTTTTTTTAAATAATTAATAATTTTTAAAATTGTTAATTTATTATTTTGTTAAAATGATAAATATATTATATAAATGAAAAATTATTATTATTATTTTTTAATTAAATAAATTTTAAAAAAATAAATTATTAAAAAAATTGTTTTAAAATTTTTTTATAAAAATATTTTTTGAAGTCTTTATTATTATTATTATAAAAAACAATTTATTGATATTAAAAGGTTCATTTTTAGAAATAAATATTTTAATTGTTGTAAAATAAAAAAGGGGGGTAAATAACTTAACCAATCCAAAAAGCTGAAAACTTTTCAATTTAAGGGGAGGAGGTTGAAAACAAAACAAAAAAAAGCCAATATTCTCTTTTAAAAAAAAAATAATTAAAAAATAATATTATTTAAATATAATTTACTATAAAATTTTAACTTTTAATTTTTTTAAAAAATATTTATTCTTAACACAAAAAATATATATATATAATTAAGAATGTTTTTTTTTAATTTATTTATTTAATAGAATGGACTATATATATTTATATATAATTAAATTATTAAAATTTATTTTTTTTTGAAAAAATATTTTTTAAATTATTTTTTGATATATTTTTAAACTTTATTTATTCACAAAAATTAAATATTATTCAAAATTTCTTTAATAATTACATTAAATATTTCTTTTTTAAATAAAACCTCAAATACTTCAAAATATACAGTAATAATATAATTACTGTAATTATTCTTATATTATTTTACCCTTAATTCTTGTATTTTTAGGATTTTTTTTTTTAGATAAAAATATATTTTATTTTTTTATATTCTTTACTGACGTTATTGCTCTTCCAAAGATCATTTTCCTCTTTTTCTAGTAATTAATCATAAACATTTATATTTGTAAATGGCACACAATTATATATTTCTAGATATTTTATGATTAATTTTAATTAATTTTTAATATTTCTTTTTTAATTTTATTTTTAATTAAATTATTTTTGAGATCAAAATCTTTCTTTTTAAAAAATCTCATCAATCATTGATATATTTACTATTTATTTCTCAATGCCATTTAAGTAAAATTCTTTTCTATGAATAATTATGGGAGAATTAAAGAATAAATTATTTATTTAAAGAAAACATTTTTTTTATCAATTTTTGAGGTAATTTTCCCCCCCTTATTTTTTTTAATCTTTTTCTCCTTTATAAATTTATTTTTGTTTATGTTCTATATTTAAAAATGATTAAAACCACAAAAATTAGAAATAACCAAAATATAAGAATTATACATAACTTTAACAATTATTTATTTCATACAACTAATTTAAATAAACTTTACTTTAGTTAGAACCAATTGTAAACTTGTTAGTTAATAACTTAATTAAAGTTTTAATCTTAATCTAACAAGTTTAAGTCAGTTAAAAGTTTAAATCTAAGTTTATTTTCAAGTTGCAAATTTTATTATAAAAGCTTTTTTTTTCTCTTTACCTAATTCAGTTTAGAAAATATACAAGTCTATTTATTATTAGAATTAGATAAAACCTTTCTTTTTTTTTTAATGTTAAAATAAGTCTTAAATCTTTTTTTTTATCTGTAGGCTTTTTAGGAAAACCTTTACTTTAAAATATTTTTTCTCTTTGACATAAGTAGTAATTTCTTTATTTTTTTAAATAAAATGATTAAGAAAATAAATATTTTATTAAAATAAATTTAAAAAAATATTAA
This sequence comes from Meloidogyne graminicola, assembly GCA_036172905.1. Classification (NCBI taxonomy): domain Eukaryota; kingdom Metazoa; phylum Nematoda; class Chromadorea; order Rhabditida; family Meloidogynidae; genus Meloidogyne; species Meloidogyne graminicola. The sequence continues at coordinate 893,884 of JARPZY010000001.1, read as the reverse complement.
TATTTTTTTATTCTTTTTCCATTTAAAAGAGAGAGGGAAATGACTAATAATAAATTAATTCTTTTGAGGGGAAAAAGGCAAAATTATTATTAAATAATTATTTAATTTATTTCTTACCTTTTTTTTTATAAAAGGGAAAGAAAAAAGAAAAAACCTAAAACCTTTTAAAAACAAAGAAAAAGTTTTAAAAAAAAAAATATTTTGTCCTGTCATTAATTAAAATAAATAATTATTTTATTGTGGGTGGGAAATAATTAAATATTATCAAAAGCCGGAGGGGAATTGGTCTTTTAGTTGTTTATTTTCTGTGCTTTTTCTTTTTTATTTTAATTTCTCCCCCACACAAATAAATAAAAAGGCAATTTAGAGCAGTAATTTGACGCGCAAATAAATAAAAATATTAAATTATGTCTATCGCTCAAATATATTTATTATTTAATTTAATTAATGTATTTTTGTTTAGTATTTGTGATCAACAACACATTTTTTTTTGTTTTTTATAAATTTGTACGGAATTTTTATTATTTTTTTAAAAATTTAATGGAATTATTGCGCAAAAGGATGTTTCGGTGCGGGAATTTTAAAACAGTTAAATAAGGCCTTAGAACCATAAAATTTAAAAGTATTGTTCTTAATAGTGTTATTATCTAATAATTATTTCAAATTAAATAGTTATTTTGGATTAGTTATTCAGAAAATTATAGTCAAAAATGTTTAATTCTTCGAAATATATATTGACTTTTGTGGGTGGATTTAATTTGAATTTATCCAAATCTTTACACTTTTATTTAAGTTTTAAATAATACTTAAAAACATTTCTTCCAAACAGTTTAGGCCAATAACTTCTTATTTGACCATTTTACAATATCCGCACTCTAACGTCCTCTTCTTGCCCTACTCCATGCATTTCCCCCGAAATTATTTTTATTTAATTTTAAACTTTTTTATTATTCATTTTCTTGTTTAAAAAAAAATTTTGTGACGTTTTTCTTTTTAGTTTTAATTTATTATACTAATTTATTAAACAAAATTATTTCATTTTTTACATTCTTTGAAGTTAACCAATTTTTTTTTCTTTAAAAATATTACAATTATTTATTAATTAATTTATTTAGTATATAAATTATCCTTAAATACATATTTATTAATTAAAAAAAAAGAAGTTTATTTAAGCTCTCAAAAATGGTCATAATTTTTAATAAAAAATGTTGTCTATCTCCCCAACATTTTTTAAATAAAATTAGAATGATTTATTTCTTTTTTTTTTTTTTTAATTAGTAATTTAATGGAAAATTATTTAAAAATTAAATTAATTTTTAATAAAACAAAGCTTATAAAATATCTTTCATTTTAAAACAATATTTTTTTTTATTACTTTTCCTTTATATATACAAATGTCCGCAAGTTTTTATCCGCAAATAATAATATTTTATTATTTATTTTGGATGAATAACATATTTTTATCTTTGCTATAATATCATCAAATGTTTCAACTTCTCTTCTTTTAATATCTTTCCTTCTATATAAATTTAATAGGGCAATTTATGATAATTCATTTTTGTAAAAATTTATTCAAAATTTTTTTAGATTAAAATATATTCGATTAATTTATGTATATATTTACAAAAAAAAAATTATAATAATTTTTATAATCATTGTAGAAAATATTTTCATTCACATAAATATTTAACAAAAAAAATCTATTTAAATTATATTATTACTTGCGGATTAAAACTTGCGGACATTTGTGCACATAAATGTAAAGTATTATTCTCTTTGTAAAATTAATTAAAAATTGTTTTAATAATTTAAAAAATCTTTTTAAATTTATTAATTCTTTTTTTTTTTTATTAAAAATAAAATTAATTTTTGTTTTATATACTTTATACTTTAAAAATCTTTTTATGGACATGTAATGGACATAAAAATTAATTATTATACTATAAATACAAAAATAAACAATTAAAAAAAAAAGAGTCTCATATTTTTATGATAAGAATTTTATTTATTTTTTCTAAAATTTAATTTTTAACAATTGATAATTTTAATATTTAAAAAAAAAATTAAAGTTTAATGTCTCTTACCCTTAATATTTTGGAGTCTTCACAAATTTCTTTAGCTATTATAACTTAGAAATGGTTAGTTGTTTTTATTTATATTTAATACCTTTTAATAGGTCAGATAATTAACTATAAAATTTAAAAAAAAAAACAAAATTATTTGATTGATAAAAAATACATAAAAAATTTCTAGAAATTTCTACATTTTTGATGTTTTTTGTCCTTAACTTTTTTTTTTTCATTATTTTTATAAAAATTTTCTTTTTTTTTTAGTATTTTATAGTTAATTTTCTTTTTTATTAAATGATACCAAAAATATCTTAAATTACTTGACTATTCTAAAGTTAGTTAGGTTAGAAATAATTTAATTAATTTTTAAAAAACTTGTGTAATCATTTCAAACTTAAAATTTTATTTTTTAAAAATATTTAAGTGTATATTCTTTTTTTTAAAAATTATTAAAAAAATCATAAGTTTTTTTTTTATTTTTTTTTATTGATTTGCGCGTGTTTTGTGGTTAAGTAAATAAATAAATATATTTAATTTTCTCTCTCTTTTTTTTTAATTTATTTTTAATCTGCACATGGGAATTTTTTTTTTAAATATATTTTTTAATTAAATAAAATAACTATATTTATTTATTTTTTAATTTAATTTGTCCTTTTTAATTAAATTTATATTTTTTAAAGATCTTTCTTTACCTTTTATTTAATCAGTACAATAATTTAATGTTTATTTACTCCTCCTTTTTTAATAAATAAAAATTGTATTAATTTATATTTTTTTAATTTAAAAATTTATTTTTTCTTTTATTTAAAAATAATTAATAATTTTTTTTTTTATCAAAAATTATTTTAAAAAAAAAATTAATTAATTAATTTTAATTATTTTTAGTAATTTTTAATAATTTAATTAAAAATGCCATTAAATAAAATATTTCGTTATTTTCGTCAAAAACAACAACAAAATACTCAACAAACAAATAATTATCAAAATAATATTTTAAAAAATGAATATTTAATTAATAATTCACTAAAAGGATTAGGTGGTTGTTGTTCACGTAAAACTTCCTCTTCTATACCTTCTAATGAATTAATACAAAATAAAAAACAAAGTTGGAATGGAAGAAAAGTTAGTTAAAATAAAAATAAACTTAAATATTATACAAAAGAAATAAAAAAAGTTTTTTTTATCAACATTAAAATTTATGGGTGTGAGCAAAAAAAAAAAAGAATTTAAAAATAAAAATATAAATAAATAAAATTAATTAATTAAAAAACATATTTATTTTCAATTTTTAAAAAATTAAAAATAAAATTTAATTAAATTTATTTTATTTATTAAACAATTAAATTTCAGAATTCTGATCAATTAAAACATCAAAATTATTCCTCTGAACAATTATTTTCTGATATTTTGCTTTGTAAAATATTTGATACAATTGATAATCCTTTTGAATTAATACGTTTAAAAAGAGTTTCTAAAAAAGTTGAAGAATATGTCAAAAATAGAATTTCTGTAATTTTTCTTTTATTTTAAAATTAATTTTGATATTTTCAGTTTAAATTAATTTAATTATTTTTATTAAAAAACTCTATCTTATCCCAACCTATTAATACCAAAATCTCTATGTTATCTCAATATATTCTACTTTTATTATTCCTCTCCCCACATTCTCAGATATCCCCTGAGGGGTTTTAATTAATTATTTTAATTAAACTGTTAATTATCCCAAGATGGGATAAGATAGAGGTTTTTTAAAATAATTTCAAAATAATTTTTTAAGTCAGTAATAGAATTGGATATTTGTCGAGTTAAATTTGAAAATTTATCTTCATCCTCTACTTCATCTTCTTCATTAAATTCTTCTTCTTCTTCAATAGATAATAATATAATAATAATAGAAGGGGAAATATTTTATTTACATCCAAGTAGTTGTAAAGTATTAGGAAATATAAATAATAATTTAATTTTAAATGAAGAAGAAAAAGAAGAAAATATTAATAAATATAAATTAAAAGTATTAGTTGATGAACAATGGACAAGCAAAGAAATTAATATATTATATTATTTAATTAATGAATTTAGAATTAATTTAAAAAGAATTAGTTTAGATGCACCTATTTTTGAATTGGTTAGTACTAATTAAATTAATTTAATTTTTATAATTAAATTAATTTTTTAAATAAAAAAATATATTTAAAATTAAATTGGGAGTATAGAATATAGAATTTTTAATTAAATTAATTTTTATATTATTAAATAATTATTATTATTTTTTTTTTTTATAGTAAATATATAATTATATATATATATATATTTAAATAATATTTTATTTTTTTTTTTAAATTAAATCATCTAAATAAAATTAAATAAAAAACTTTAAACAGAAGAAATATTTATTAATTTATATTCTAAAACCTTTTAATAAATAATTAATTAAATAATTAATTAAATAATTAATTAAATAATTAATTAAATAATTAATTAAATAATTAATTAAATAATTAATTAAATAATTAATTAAATAATTAATTAAATAATTAATTAAATAATTAATTAAATAATTAATTAAATAATTAATTAAATAATTAATTAAATAATTAATTAAATAATTAATTAAATAATTAATTAAATAATTAATTAAATAATTAATTAAATAATTAATTAAATAATTAATTAAATAATTAATTAAATAATTAATTAAATAATTAATTAAATTTAAATATTTATTCACTTTTTTTATTATTTATTTTTAAGATTGTAGCTAAATTAGCTTCTATAGATTTGGATCGTTGGTTTGCTTACCAATGTTTTGTAAAAGCTATAGATGAATGCCAAATGAATGTAACATTAAATAAATTAGCTAAACAATTACAACAAGTAAATAAATAAATATTAATTAATTAATTTAATTTAATTTAATTTAAAAGGAAGAACATTATTATGATAATAAAATAAATAATAATTTATATTGGCCTAATGCAAAAAATATTTTAATTAGAACTACTGAAAATGAATCTATTCATCTTGCAAGGTATTTAAATTAAATAATAAATACCCTCTCTATTTATATTTAATTAATTTATTTTAAATAATTTTAATTTTAGTGTTAATTATTAAATTAAAATTTAAATAATTTTTAAGTAAAAAGGACGTTTCAGAACAAAAAGAAAATTTAAATAAAAAATATTTTAAATAATTCTTTTTTTAAAGAAATTTTTTAAAGAAATTTATTACCTATTTAAATTAAATTAAATAAATAATTGTATTTGTTTTACAAAAAGTTATTATTCTATTATTAAAAAAAAATTTTCTAAAACAATTTTTTATTTAAAATAAATATTTATTTTAATTAATTAATTAATTAATATTTATTTATTTTTTTTTCTTTTTTTAGAGTTCTAAATTATGGTGTTCGTTCAAATTTAGTAATGGATAAAAGACAATTAAATTGTTTAAGTCTTCAAATTTATGTAAAAGATGAAAATAAAGCAATACTTAGAATATGTCAAAGACCTAAACAATTAATTAAAAATTTATATCATTTTCGTTGTTGGGCAGGTTCTGCTGGTTTTGATGAAAGATTTTCACAACAATGGAAAGCTATAAATAATACTACATAGATCTATTTAATTTATTTTTTATTTTAATGTTTTTATTGAAATTTTTGATATTTATTTTATAAGTAAAAAATAGCAAAAAATTTTTTAAAAAATTAATTAAAATTCAAAATAAAATTTAAAAAAACAATTTAAATTTTATTTAATTAATTAATTAATTAATTTTTTTTTTGTAAAATATTTTTTAAAAATTAATTTATCAAAAATTTATTTTATAATTTTATGGATATATACTTAACTGCCTTATAAATAAATAATTTTTTTTTTTTAATTTAAATTTAACTGAATTTAATTTAATTTTTTTTTTGTAATTTTAATTTTATTGTAAACTTTTTAATTTTTAAATAAATGAATTGTTTTTAAATTTTTTAAATTAAATAAATTCTTTAATACTTAAAGTTTATTTTTTTATTTATTTTTTAATTTAAAGTTTATTTTAATATTTCCAATATATTTTAAATAATAAAAAAATTATTTAATTAATATTAAAAAAACTATTATTTATATTTATTAATTATTTAATAATACTTAATTAAGTATTTAAAATGATATATAATTAGAAATATTTAAAAATTAAATTAAAAATAAATAAATATATTTTAATTAATAATTTAATATTTATTCTTTTTTTTTATTCTGTCATATGCTTTTTAACCCTTAAAAAAATATTTTATTTTTTTCTATGTAGAAAGAAAAAAGAAAAAAGAAATTGTGCCAAGTCTATTTAGAAAAGCCTTTGCTATTTTTTTAAAAAATTTTCTCTATAATTTTATATATATTTTATTTTTCTCTTTTCTTTAAAAGAATTTTTTTTTTTTTTTTAATTCTTTTTCAATTTCTTTTTTAATTATTTTTGAACATCCTGAAAGCTTTTATTTATTTTTCTTTTTTTTATTTTATAAGCTTGGCAAATGACTCTAACCTACACCATATATTTATTTTGTACTTTGAATGCTTAGATATATTTTTTATATTTAAAATAAAAAAAAAATGGCGGATGAATTTTATTTTCACTTCTATTTAACTATTTCATTTTTTGACGTGATTTTTTTTTTATTAATTATATATATATATGTATTTTTTTTTTCTAATATTTTTTATTTGCAAAAATTAATTAATATTTAATTTGTCGTTTAATAAATTATTTATTTTATTTTTTTTTGTTTTTGCCATAACTTTAGTTGTATTAAACTAAATATTTTTTAATTTTATAAAATAATAAAGTATTGAATAATCTATAAAATATAAAATTAATTTAAAATTAATTGTTTTAATATAATTAAAATTTAAAAAAAAAAAAAATAAATAAATATTATTAACAAAGATATATTAATTTATTTAAATATTTTTAATTAATTTTTAGAAATTTAAAAAAAAATGTTATTTGAAGAAGAAATATTATCTTCAATAATACCTCCACCTTCCCCTACTCCTTTACTTCAATATTCTTCTAATCATAGTAGACCTTCATTTAGTACACCAAATAATAGTAATAGAACAAATACACCAATTCAACAACAACAACAACAATTAAATAATAATAAATCAAATTATTCAAAAATGGGTTATTTTGGAGCTACTTCGTAAGAAAATATTTAAATTAATTAATTAAAATTATTTAAAAACCTTAAGGGTATTAATAAATAAATTAATTAATTAAATATGTATATATATTTTATTTTAAATTTATTTTAAAAATAATTATTTATTTATCTTAATCATTAATTTATAAAAAAAAAATATCCCAAACTTTTCTACTCTTAATTAAAAGAAATAAAAATTTAATGGAGAAGGGAAGGGGAAATGAATGATTATTTAATAAAGATAAAAAGAAAAAAAAATTAAAAGTTTATTTATAAATTATATAATAAATTATTTAAAAATAAAAAATATTTTTAATTAAAATTTAAAATTAATTTAATAATAATTTAATATTATAAAATAAATTTTATTTAATTTAAAAAAATTAATTTTAAGTGAATAATTTAATTTAATTTAATTTAAAGTTATGTTATTGGCAATATAATAGGTTCAGGTATATTTATATCCCCTTCAACAATAATTAGACATACTGAATCTTCTGGACTTTCATTAATAGTTTGGATTATTGGTGCTTTAATTGCTTTTTTAGGTTTAAATTTTAAATTAATTTAAATTTAATTTAAATTCAAAGGTTCTTTATGTTATATAGAATTAGGTACAAGTATAAGAGAAGCTGGATGTGATTTTGCTTATATTTGTTATGTTAAATGGTTAATTAATTAATTTAAATAAAATAAAATAAAAATTAAATTAATTAAATAAATAATTAAAAAATATTTTATTTTTTATTTTTTTAAAGGTATTCAATAGCTTTTTCATTTATGTGGGTATCTGTATTAATGACATATCCAGCAACTATTGCAATTATTTCAGAAACATTTGGACAATATTTATTAGAAGGTTATTTAAAAAATAATTAATTAATTAATTTTAAATTAAAGGATTAAGGCAAACATATGTTATTGAACCTAAATTAGCTTTAATTATTCAAAAATGTTTTGGAATTACTTTACTTTGTAAGTATTATTATATTTTTTTTTATAAAAGATTAAATTTAATTAAATAAATAATTTAGAATAGAGAAAATAATTAAACCTTAAATTAAACTTTCAATTAAACTTTAAATTAAACTTTAAATTAAACCTTAAATTAAACTTTAAATTAAACTTTAAATTAAACTTTAAATTAAACTTTAAATTAAACCTTAAATTAAACTTTAAATTAAACCTTAAATTAAACCTTAAATTAAACTTTAAATTAAACCTTAAATTAAACCTTAAATTAAACCTTAAATTAAACCTTAAATTAAACTTTAAATTAAACTTTAAATTAAACTTTAAATTAAACTTTAAATTAAACTTTAAATTAAACTTTAAATTAAACTTTAAATTAAACTTTAAATTAAACCTTAAATTAAACTTTAAATTAAACTTTAAATTAAACCTTAAATTAAACCTTAAATTAAACCTTAAATTAAACTTTAAATTAAACCTTAAATTAAACCTTAAATTAAACCTTAAATTAAACCTTAAATAAACTTTAAATAAACTTTAAATAAACTTTAAATAAACTTTAAATAAACTTTAAATAAACTTTAAATAAACTTTAAATAAACTTTAAATAAACTTTAAATAAACTTTAAATAAACTTTAAATAAACTTTAAATAAACTTTAAATAAACTTTAAATAAACTTTAAATAAACTTTAAATAAACTTTAAATAAACTTTAAATAAACTTTAAATAAACTTTAAATTAAACTTTAAATTAAACTTAATTAACTAAATTAAACTTAAATTAATTAAATTAAACTTTAAATTAAACTTTAAATTAAACTTAAATTAAACTTTAAATTAAACTTTAAATTAAACTTTAAATTAAACTTTAAATTAAACTTTAATTAAACTTTAAATTAAACTTAAATTAAACTTTAAATTAAACCTTAAATTAAACTTTAAATTAAACTTAAATTAAACCTTAAATTAAACCTTAAATTAAACTTAAATTAAACTTTAAATTAAACTTTAAATTAAACTTTAAATTAAACTTTAAATTAAACCTTAAATTAAACTTTAAATTAAACTTTAAATTAAACTTTAAATTAAACTTAAATTAAACTTTAAATTAAACTTAAATTAAACTTAAATTAAACTTTAAATTAAACTTTAAATTAAACTTAAATTAAACTTTAAATTAAACTTTAAATTAACTTTAAATTAAACCTTAAATTAAACTTTAAATTAAACTTTAAATTAAACTTTAAATTAAACCTTAAATTAAACCTTAAATTAAACCTTAAATTAAACTTTAAATTAAACCTTAAATTAAACCTTAAATTAAACCTTAAATTAAACCTTAAATTAAACCTTAAATTAAACCTTAAATTAAACCTTAAATAATTCTAAATTAAATTATTTTTTTATTTTTATTAATTTATGTAAATAAATTTTATTTATTTTTTGGTACTTTCCCATTATGCCGACAATGTCCGCAACTTTTTATCCGCAAGGTTACAATATTTATTTTCACAAAAGCCTTGCGGATAAAAAGTTGCGGACATTGTTGGCATAATGAGGAAGTACCTTCCTTCTTTTTTTTTTTTATTCTTCTCAATTTCTTTATTTTATTTTAAACATTAATTTCCCTTTTTTATATTATTAACAATCAAAAAATATAAATACAAAATTTAAATTAATTTTCATTTGTCAATATAACAATATTTTCATCCAAATTAAATTCTTTATTATTATTAAATAAATATCCTTTAGCTTTCATCCAATCATCATCTAAGAATTTTGACCTAAAAAATAATATATATATATTATTTAATTAATTAAATAATTTATTTAAATAAAAATTCTTTAACATTAAAAACCTATTCCCCTTTTAATTAATTTTAACATTAAATAAATTATTTTTAATTATTATCTAATATTATTTAAATTAAATAAAATTATTTACTTTACTTAAATTAATTAATTTATTTTCCTTCCACTAATTTTCCTCTCCCCTTTATTTATTTTAAATAAATAAACTACTAACATATAATTTCGAATACTATCTGGAGCAATAGTAACAATTCTATTACAATCATTACCCAAATATTTAGAAATACCCAAAGCAGCTAAAACATTAGATCCAGAAGAACCTCCACATAAAAGTCCTTCTTCTTTAATAAGTTCACGGGCAATATAAAAAGAACCAACATCTTTTGTTTTAACCCAATAATCAACTAAAGAACGGTCAAATACAGCTGGAACAAAATCTTAAAAATAAAAAAAAAATTATTAAATTAATTATGTTTTAAATATTTATTTAATTTTATTTTACCCATTAAATATAAATTCTCTCCCCTCTTTCCTATTAACTAAAAAATTAATTTTAATTTAATATAAGGAGAATATTTATTTAAAATATTTCTTAAATAATTAATTTTCCCTTACCATATCCAATTCCTTCTATATCGTAATGTTTAGTTTCTTTACATTTTGGATTTGCTAAAATTGATCCTTCTGGATCAACAGCAATAATCTTTAAATTTAATTTACAATTTAATTTACAATTTAAATATATAACCTTGCATTTAGGTATTACTTCTTTTATTCTTTTAGCTATTCCAGTTAATGTTCCACCTGTCCCTGTCCCAATAACTAAAGCATCTAATTTTCCATCACAAGCCCAAAGTATTTCCTCTGCTGTACCTTCATAATGGGCAAAAGGATTTCCTTCATTTCGATACTTTAAAATTAAATTTTTTAATTAAAAAAAAAAAAAAGAGAAAAAAAGGATGGAAAACACTAAAGACTAAAATTTATTTTTTTTAAAAATAAATAATTCTTTATAAATCTTTATATTAAAAAAAAAATTAAATTTTTAATTTAATTATTTTTCCTTAAATGAGAATCAAATTTTTAGGAAAATTTTAAATTTTATTAAAAGGGAAAGAGAAGAAAAAAAAATAAATATTAATTTTTACATTTTATTAAAGGAAAAAGAATATTTTTAATTTTATTCAAATTTTATTTATTTAATTAATTAATTTATTCCCCATTTTATTAAAAAAAAAAATATATTTAAAAATTTACTTGATCAAGAATAATTGATCCAGGAATTTCTTTTTGTAAACGTAAAGCAACTCCAATATGTGAATCTTCTTCATAATGTCCTTTTTCTGTAGGTGTTCTAACAATAATTGCCCCTAATGAACGAAGTATTACTTCCTTTTCTAAACTCATCTTTTTAGGCATTACAATAATACAACGATAACCACGAATTGCACACATTAATGCTAAACCTATTCCTGTATTTCCTTTAAATTAATTAATTATATTAATTTAAATTTATTTAATTTTTAATTATTTATTCTCCCCTTTCATTTATATTTATTTAATTACTTTATATATATATATAATTATATTAATAATAATTTCTTTAATTATTTACAAAATTATTTTAGAGAAAATTTAAAACAATTTGATGTTTAAAAAAATATTTTTTTTTAATTAGAAATCATATGTTTAGCTCGAGGAAGCTCGAGACTGATTGAAAAACACGAGATCGAGACATAAATATTTAAAATAACTCTCGTCTCGATCTCGATATTAGACCTCGAATTACTTTTATTTTTATTAAATAAAATTCTTTTTATAAAAAATTATTTAATTTTCCCTTAAATTTACCTGAAGTTGGTTCAATAACAGTACTATAACCACTTTTTAATTTTCCTTCCTTTTCAGCCATTTCAATCATTTTTAAAGCAATTCTATCCTTCACAGACCCTCCAGCATTTAAAAATTCACATTTAATCAAAATTTCAGTTTTTATTCCATATTTTTTTGGTATCTTTTGTAATTTAATTAAAGGAGTATTTCCAATTGCTTCAGAAATATTTGAAATTATTCGACAACGTTTTAAAGGTCTTTAAAAAAAAAAAAGAATTAATTTTTTAAAAATTAATTTTACTTGAAAGGTTTTGATTTCCAAGGCTTTTGAATAATTTGAAATGATTCTTCAGGTTTAATTTCTGGATTATATATTTGTGGTATATTAAATGTTTCTTTTGGATATAATGATTTTTCTTGTTGTATTGGTATAGGCATATAGTCATTTGAAAGCTTTTAAAAATTAATTTTAAATGTTTTTTTCATACACAAAAATAATAGAAAGGAGTGTTGTATGTATATACGAGGGATGAGTGAAATCGGGGGAAAACACAGGAACTAAAAAAGACGAGAATACGAGGTAAACGGGAGGTAAAAAAAAACATGGGAATACGGGAAATCTAAATCCAATGTATACAACCCCGATTATCGAAAATCGGGAATTCCTGACAATTTTTTGGACGGGAATCTCGAATCGTAAAAATCGAGGATTCCTGTTTTTTGTTTGTAGGATGGGGTCACCGCAGGAGATCGAAACCCAAACGATCGACACCCAGACGATCGAACCCCAAATGATCGAATGACCCAAAGGATCGAATCGCAAAAGATCGAATTCCCCAAAAGATCGAAACCAAAATATCAGCATTAACTAATGAAAAAAAAGTATTTAAGCCTTTCAATTGACCTGATTCAAATTTCAAGTTCATTACCATTTTAAAAAATTTATTTTAGGTAAAATATTACTTAAATTTAATGGCTTTATTTCTACAATCTAATAAAAATAATGAGAAATTGATTTATCAAGGCTTTATTTATGTTAGAATTATTTTTGAGTGTGTTAATTATGTTTTTTCATTAGTTAATGCTGATATTTTGGTTTCGATCTTTTGGGGAATTCGATCTTTTGCGATTCGATCCTTTGGGTCATTCGATCATTTGGGGTTCGATCGTCTGGGTGTCGATCGTTTGGGTTTCGATCTCCTGCGGTGGACCCTGTAGGATCTCTAATAAAAAAAAAAGCAATTGAAATTATTAATAAATACTCTCTATTTAATATTTTTAATTATATCAACTAATAAAAATTATTCTTTTTTTTCTTACCATCCATTCATCACTAAGGAATTTATTTAAATAATTTCTAGCCCCATCTGGAAGAAGAAAAACACAATTTTGTCCTTTCTTTAATTGTTTAGCTGCACGTAAAGCCCCAACAAGTATAGCACCAGAAGAACCTCCACAAAGTATTCCTTCTTTTTGATGTAATTCTCTTGCCATTTGAAAAGTTTCTGAGTCATTTGTTTTTTCCTTTTAAATTTTTAATTATTTTTTTAAAAAATTAAAGGTAAATAAAAGGTTAACTAAGTTAATAAGTAAGAGGGGGATTTTGTAAAATAATTAATTCCAAGAATTTCTTTTTTTTTCTGAACAAGTTAATTAAAGGTAATATTCCCTTATTAAATTAATAATTTAAAATCTTTTTTCAATTCCTTTATTTATTTATTTATTACCCATTGATCAATATCTTTCATTTCAAGTACAGAAGGCACAAATTGATAACCAATTCCTTCTACTTGATATTTTTCATGATGAACATGTTCTTCTTGTTTTCCATGTGTTCCAGTAGAAAGTACTGATCCTTGAGGATCAACACCAACAATCTTTTAAATAATAATATTTTTAATAAATTTAAATAATTACAATGCATTGAGGACATCGTTTGCGTAATTTCCTTGAAATTCCAGTAATTGAACCTCCGGTACCTACACCAATAACAACCATATCTACTTTTCCATCTAAAGCATCAATAATTTCTTCGGCAGTACCTTCATAATGTGCCATTGGATTTGTACAATTTTTGTACTAAAATTGTTTAAAAAAGAAATATAAAAAAAGGCTAAAAATAGGAGTAATCAATTAAAATTGTTAAACCTTTTAGAACAATTAAAAGACAAATTTAAGGAGTTAATCACAAAAAAAAAATAATTAAGGTAATTCCTAATTTTTAAATTTAATTTATTATTACCTGATCCAAAACAATAGAATTAGGTATTTCTTTTTTTAATTTAAAAGCTCTTCCAATATGTGAATCTTCACTATCATAATGGGCATGATTTGGTGTTCTAACTATTTCAGCACCTAATGCCCTTAATGTCATTTCTTTTTCTTTACTCATTCGTTCAGGCATTACAATTATACAACGATAACCTTTAAAAAAAGAATAATAAATAATTTTAATTATTTAATTCTCAAAACCTTTAATAGCACAACCTAAAGCTAATCCAATCCCTGTATTTCCACTAGTTGGTTCTATTACAGTCATTCCAGGCTTTAAACGACCACTTTGTTCAGCCATTTCTAACATTTTAATTGCTATACGATCTTTTATTGATCCTCCAGCATTTAAAAATTCACATTTTCCATCTAAAAATATTTTTAATTAAAAATTAATATTAATTAAAATTTAATTACATATATTGCATTCTATTCCATGTTCAATTGGAATTCTATTAAGTTTAACCTTAACAAATTAAAATTAATTAATTTTATTAAATAAAAACTTTTATTTTATTTTCTGAGTAAAAAAGCAACTTTCCGGAACAGATTCCGGATTAGATATTTTTAATAATTATTAATTCTAAAATAATTAAAAAATCAGAATTTCTGATTTTAAATCTTAAAAATTATTTTTTAAGTTCTGTTCTGGTATACCCAAATATTATTTATTTATTTATTTAATAAATAAATATTTATTTATTTATTATTTTATTTCAAATAAAATATTAACTAACTAAAGGGGTATCCCCAATTGCTTCCAAAATTGTATTCATTATTTTTGTTTGTTCTTTTAATTTACTAAAAATTTAATTAAAAAAAAAATTATTTTAATTTTTTAAAATTAACGGAAAAGAATTAAATTTATAATGTCCAAAATTATCTTCAATTTCATCTTCATGCCATTTAATTAAATTTTTAGCTATTGGGTCCCAAGGCTTTACATCTTCTATTATTTCTTCTATTTTTGTTGTCATTTAATTTTATTTTTAATTAAAATCTTTTAATTTAAAAAAAAATTAATTAATTAATTTTTATGGGTATATTCTTTATAAAAAGTTTATTTAATAATTAATTGAATTTTATTTCCTTTATTAATTAATATTTTTTTTTTTTAATTAAATACTCTCTAAAAATACATATAATTAAAAAAGAAATTATTTTTTATTTAGTAAAAATGTGAACATAAAAAAATTATTTTTTTTTTTTGTTGATATAACAAAAATAAATCTAAGAAATGTGTTATCTTTGTGCTAGGAAGTGTTAATGTATTTTTAAATTTTTTAATATGGGGAAATAACTAATTGGAATTTAAAATAAGAGACTATAAAGTACTGAATAAATTAAATAAATTATTTGGGGAAAAAGACAGAATAATTAATTAATTAATTAATTAATTGATTTATTTAAAAGGTAAATATATTTATTTATTAAGTAATGAAAGAATTGACAAAATAAAAATGAAGAGAAAATAATAAGTAATGATGGAGATAATCCTATAGATTTATTTTTATTTTGGGAGGAGGTCAAACATATCTTTTTTTTTTTAATAAAACAAAAATAATATAAAAAATTAAACAAATAAATGTTTAATAAATTAAAAATATTTTTATTGATAAATAATTTTATTGGTAAAACTGAAGTTTGTGCCCCCCCCCCCCCCCCCCCCCCCCCCCCCCCCCCCCCCCCCCCCCCCCCCCCCCCCCCCCCCTTTTTTTAAATTTTTTTTATTTTTACCTTTTTCTGCCGTTAGATTACATCATTCATAAAATGGATCAATTTTTATTCAAGTTTTTCAAGAGGATAAAAAATCGAGGCATGATGCCAAAAATTATAAAAAAACATTATAAATATCTATGGGAACAGGTACGTCATTTCTTTGACATTGAGTCCATGGGCTTGGTTGTGCACTAATTTCATATTCTATGGTTAGGAAATCTAGCCAATAGAATATTTTCATATTCTTGATAAATCTCCTAACCATAGAATATGAAATTAGTGAACAACCAAAGCCATGGACTCAATGTAAAAAAATAATGTAACTGATGCCATAGATAGTTAAAAGATATTTTCTACGCTTTTTTTTGTCTTTTTCTTAATATTCAGTATTTTATAGACAGAAATAAATCCTTTTTATGATTGATGTAAGCCAACGGCAAAAAAAAAGATAAAAATAAAAAAGGGGGACACAAACTTCAGTTTTACCATTTTATTCAAAAATTAATTTAATAAAACTTTAAAATAAAATAAAATTTTCTGATTATTTATTTATATATTAAAACATTATCAGAATATTAATAATAATTAAAAATCAGAATTCTGATATTTTAAAATAAACTTAGTATGGATAATAAATAACCAACATTTCCTCTTTTATTAAAATAAACTTGAAAATAATTCCAACTTAAGTTTATAATAATAATAATTAGAGTATAATATATTATATTTTATATATTAAATATATTTTTTAGTTTACCTTTTACTAAGTTTATATTTATAAATAAATAAATAAATAACTTATTTATTGTTAAGTAAGGGTAATTTCCCATAAAATTTAAATTAATTTTTGTATTTTTTTTTTTTATTTAAATAAACTTTAATGTTTGAAAAAAGAATATTAAAAAATAAATAAATTATTATATATATTTTAATATTTTTTATAATTTATTAAAGGGTTAATTACTTGGATGAACTTTTTTGCTTTGGGGAAATTTGCTGCACGTTTTCAAATTGCTGCAACATTTGCAAAATTGGTTAAAATTTTAATTTTAAATTAATTATATATAA
The DNA here is from genome assembly GCA_036172905.1 of Meloidogyne graminicola. NCBI lineage: Eukaryota > Metazoa > Nematoda > Chromadorea > Rhabditida > Meloidogynidae > Meloidogyne > Meloidogyne graminicola. Next base: position 876,942 of record JARPZY010000001.1, on the reverse strand, counting down.
TAAATATATTAAATTATTTATATAATTTATAAAAAAAAATTCTATTAACTCTCAAGACTAAAAAAAATTTTAATTAATTAATCAATTATAAGGTCTCTAAAAGTAATTTACAAACGTAAAAAAATAATATTCTTTTATATAAAATAATTTTTATTTATTTATTTATTTAATATTTTATAGTTAGCCTGTTCTATAATTATTTTAACTGGATTTTATTATTATTTTATTTTGGGTTGGAATGAAGGATTAAAACAACCAATGGCTAATTCTAAATGGAATATAGGTGATTTAACAATGGGAATATGTGGAGGATTATATGCAGTTAATTTAAATTAAATTAAATTAAATATTATTTTTTTTTTAAGTATAGTGGTTGGGATATTTTAAATTATGGAACAGATGAAATTGATAGACCAAGAAGGTAAAAATTTAAAAAAAAAATAAATAAAAGAAATTTAATTGAATTAATATATGGAGAAAATAAATTTTGAGGGGAAAAAAGAAATATTTAAATTTATATTTGGATAATTAATAATTTTATTTAAAATTAAACGATTAATAAAATTTTGAATTAAATTTATATAAAATATAAATATTTTTCTTAAGAATTTTAAAAGAAAAAAATATTGTTCTTTTCTTTTTTAAATTAATTTTATTAAAGAAATGCTCCTTTAGCTTTACTTAGTGGAATTTTAATTGTTTTTTTGGTAATTTTAATTAATTAATTATTAAAAAAATATTATTTTAAGGCTTATTTTTTTATTAATATATCTTATTTTGCTGTATTAGATATTGAAACAATTAAATCAAGTAATGCTGTTGCTGCAGTAATATTTTATTATTTTATTTTAAAATTAATTTATTTAGTTATTTAGTCAAAAAACTTTAGGTGGATTTAGTGAAGCTATTCCTTTTCTTATTGGAATTCTTTTAATTGGTTCACTTAATTCTAATTTATTTTGTGGTTCTCGTTATATGTATGCAGCTGCTAAACAAGGTAATTAATTAAATGAATATATTTAAATATTAGAAAAAAAAAAGTTTTAATATTTTTAAAATATAAATATTTTGTAAAGAAAAATATTAAAAGAATTTGGTACTTTCCTGTTATCCCCCGGACTTTTTGCGGACTTTTTTTTTGCGAACAACATTTGGTATAAAATATGTGAAAAGTATACTCTTAACATTAATTATTTATTTCTATATTCTATCCGCTGTCTATTTATAATGAAAATTTGGGATTTACTAAGAACAGAAAAAGACTCCATCGATTTTTAAAGGATCATGGTCTTCTACACAAAAAAAAGTGCCGAATTGGTCAGACATCCAGTTTGGGAATATAATAAATGTCGACAACAAATTATTTTCTCATTTAAAAAATAATTTTTGTCCGCAAAAAAAAGTACGCAAAAAGTCCGGGGGATAACAGGAAAGTACCAAGAATGTTAATAAAATAAATAAATATATTTAAATAATTTAATTAATTAAATATTTATTTCATTATTAAATAATTAATAATAGAAAATAAGTTAGAATTTTTATTTAATAATTTAAAATTTATTTTTAATTTTATAATTAAATAACTATTTTAATATAAAAGAGGTTTGGGGTACTTTTTGGTTATGAGCGTAAATTGTCCGCAAGTTTTTTCCGCAAGTAATAATATTTATTTTTCTTAAAGATTTTTTATAAAAATATTATAATAATCCTTTATAATCATTGTAAAAATTAAATTTATAAATAATATATAGATTTAAAAAATAATCGTTAAGAAAAATAAATATTATTATTTGCGGAAAAAACTTGCGGACAATTTACTCCCATAACCAAAATTACCCCAAACCTTTTATGTTAAAATAATAATTATTATTTTAATAATTAAAGGTCATTTACCAGCATGTTTTAGTTGTATTAATTCATTTCATGAAAGTCCTAGAGTTGCTGTATTTGCACAAGTATTTAATTTAATCAATTAATTTAGTTAATTAATTTAATCAATTAATTTAATTATTTAAAGTCAGCTTTAGCTATTGCAATTTCTTTTGTTGGTGATTTAGATGGTTAATTAATTAATTTAAATTTTAATTTTAATTTTAAGCATTAATTGGTTATGTTATGTTTGGATTTTGGGCTCAAAGAGTTTATTTAAATTATTTAAAATTAATTATTTTATAATAAAGATTTTTACACTTTGTGCTCTTCTTGTAATTAGACATAATAATATTCCAGTCCATCCAGATTGTATTAGAATACCCCTTCCTTTGTTAGTTTTAATTTAAAATTTTAATTAAAAATGGTCTCTTACTTGTTAATTTATTGTTAAATTAACCAATAAGTATTTATGTTGACCAATTGGGATGTTGACCAAAAGGGGGAATTAAATTAAATAATTAATTTTCTTTTTTTAGTATTTATTTATTTTTGGCAATTAGTATTGCACTTGTTGCTGTACCTATATGGAGGGAATTTGCTGTAATAATTTTTAATTGTTTTTAAAAATTATTTTAATTATTTTTTAGATAACTTCTTTAGGAATTTTTATTTGTTTAATTGGCTTTGTTTTTTATTTAATTTTTTCAAATTATTCAAAAAGAAGAGAAATAAAAATTCTTTGTTTATTAAATGGTGAAAAAAAGATTTTTTTAAATTTTCGTTTTATAAGTGACATAACGATAATAAGACAAAATGGTCAAATAAAGAGTTATTGTTTTATATAAGGCTAATTACTTTAAAATATTTTTATAAATTGAGAGTAATTACTCTTTAATTAATTAATTAAATTATTTAGAAAAGAGTACATTATTTGCCCAATTAATATTTAATGTTGAACCAACAATTAAACAAAGGCAACCTTCACTTTTAATTTGTTCAGATTCTCAAAGAGAATTATTAATTTCTGATAGACTTGAAATTGTTGATAGAATTAATGAAGATTTAAATAATTCTACTACAGGTAATTAAATTAATTTAATTAAATATTTTTTTTTTTTAAAGTTGATTTACATTCTGATGAAAAGAATACACTTATTCGAAATAGTAGTTCAAGTGGTTTAAGAATGTGGTGATATAAATAAATTTAATAAAAAAAAAAAACTTTATAAAAACACACGGGGGAAATAAATAAATATTTAAATATTTAAATATTTTTTTTAAAATAAACTTTAAGGGATAAATTCAAGTTTTATTTAATTTAAAACCTAACCAAGATTTAAGTTTAAGATTGTAAATTTAATTTTTATTTAAAGTTTGTTATTTATTATGTTTTAATAAGTCTTTTATATTTTAAAGTTTTACAATCTTAAATTAAAGCTTAGTCTTTTGCAATATATATACAATTGGTTAAATAAAATTGTTTTAATTTTGCGTATTTAATTTTATAATTATTTTAAGTTCAATTTACTAATTTAAAAAATTAATTAAAATAATTTTTAAATTAAATAAATATTTTTTTTTATTTTAAATTTAAATAATTTATTCTTTTATAATTTTTTATTATCATTATATTTATTTATTTATTTTTACATCATATGTGGTAATTGTTGCGTGATGTAATCTTAATTTTCTTTATTCGGAAGAAGAAGAGTACTACTAAATATTATTAAAAATAAAAAAGGGGTATAGAATAGAAATTAGTTTAGTTTAGTTAATGGAATGTACGTTAATTTTTATAATATAGAAAAGTATTTAGACAATTTACTTAACTTTTTATAAACAAAAAAAAAAAAATTCCGGTTATTTACAATTAAAATAGTTTTCTCCTTAAATATTTTCTTTGTTCTTTTTTTAACAAGAAAATAAAAATAATAATTAATTATTATTATTATCCTTTTTTTTCCTTGTTTAATAATTAATTAAAATAATTATTTTTATTTTAATTAAATATAATTAAACAAATAAATTTTAATTTTATTTATATTAATTTATTAAATATAATTACTTTAAATAAAATAATAATTATTTTTTTTTTAAAATTTAATTCTTTAAATTTTATATTTAAATTAATTATTTAAAATATGCAATTTGGAATGAAAATTCGTCTTATATGGGCAGCTATTGGTATTTCAGCTGGAATAATGGCTGGAACTATTTTTTGGATTAGTTATTCTGTAAATATAATTTAAATATATTTTTTATTTTATTTTAATTATTTAGAATTATTTGGCAACTGGAATGGCTTATTTTAGTACAATTTGTGCTTTATATCTTTATTATACACATTGGGCATATCATAAATCTTGGATGTTTGAATGGTCTAAAACACGTATTAAAATTGCTTGGATGTCTAGTTGGTGGGGGAAAACCTTAAAAAAAAAATTTTATAGGGAAATTTAAATATATTTAATTAATTAATAATTTAATTTAATTTATTAAAAAATTAAGATTTAATTATTTGTTTAATTGGATTTATTGGAATGACAATATGTCTTATATTAGCTGGAATATGGCAACAAACACTTACCCATGAAGGTTTAATGGGAGAAAATTTATGGATTTCTGCTGTATGGTTTTGGATGAGTGGAAAAGTTTGTATAATTTTAAATATAAATGAATAAATTAATTTTTTAATTTTTTTTATAAAGTGGTCATTAGCTTCATGTATTTATACTCGACATTATTCAAAAGAGGTAATGAAACCATTATTATTATTATCTGATGGGTTATTAAAAAATAAATTAATTCAAATTAGAAATGAAAGTACACAAACAGACCCTCTTTTATATTTAAAATAAATATTTATTTAATTAAAATTAGTTTTTATTTAAATTTTATATATTCTTTTATTTAAAAATAAACCCTTTTCCCTATTAAATTTAAATAATTATTTTAATAAAATTCTCAATAAAAAAGGAAGAAAGTGAATATCTTCTAATAAAAAAAATAATAAATAAACTTTTTAATTATTTTTTAATTCACCTTATAAAAAGTTATGAAATAAAAATTTTTAGTTAATTAATTTTTTTTTTAATTATATAAATATTTAATAAATAAATATAATTATTATTTATTCATCTCTTTTTTTTAAGATAATTAAACAAAGCATCAATTTCATTCGAGAACATTAAAATATAGAAATAATGAAATTATTCAATAACAAAAAATATCTGTATTAAATGTTAAAAAAAAATTAAATTAATTTATAAATTTATATATTATTTATTTATATATTAAAGAAATAATTAAATAAATAATATTTTAAATTTTTAAAATTGTTTTTTATAAAAAAAAATAATAAATTAAAACTTTTTTCTTATTTTTAAAATAAAAGTTTTTAATTTTGCAATTTTAAATAAATTTTATTTTTACAAACTTATAACTATAAAAGAATAAACAAAAATTAATAAAATTAAATTGTTTTTTTTTTTATTTTTATTAATATTTAAAATAACAATTATCAAAAAAATTATTTAAAATATTTTAAGCTTATTAGCATAATTATTCATAATTTTTTCATATTTCTTTTGATATTTTTTTTCAAAAAATTCTGGTTGACGGCCAATAGATTGATGTATATAATCAGTAATTTGACTTTTTTCATTTCGTTTTTCAACTATTAAATTATAATTTTCTTCACCTAAAAGTTCTTTTCGTTCAGAATATGTTCTTCTATTTATTCTAAAATAATTAAATATATATTTTTTAATTATTAAAATAATTTATTTTACATTGGTACATTCCTTTCTATAGCTGTTTTCCAATCCCCTCCATTAATTGCAACATCTAATAATAATCTAACTTGAACAACAAAAGCTAATTTAAAAGTTCCACATTCCCATCTATAAAATAAATAATTTAAAAAAATTTTTTAATTTAAAAATTCTAACTTAATATAATCACGTATAGGGAAATACATTGTCCGATAATTACCTCTCCTTACTGCACCAATTGTTTCCTAAAAAAAAAAAATATTTAATTATAAAAAAATTAAATTAATTTACTTTTTGTTTGTCAAATGTAAAAGGAATTATATAAGCTTTGTGATTTAATGGACCTTTTAATGTTTCAGTAGCATATCTAAATAAATAATTTAAAAAATTATAAAGTCTAACAAAAAGGAATTTTTAATAAATGTTATTCGAAAGTCCAACCTCTCCCCACTTGCTTTTAAATAAGTCCTTAAATGTTTATTAATATAGTCACTATTTATTTAAATTTTTATTACTTAATAAACTCAAAATGTAATTTTTGAGAGGTTTAAAATGTTATTTATGGAAATAAAAAAAATAAAAAAAGACTTACTATGCTAACCCTCTAAGAGAAATTGGTACTTTTTAATTATGCGACCAAAGTCCGCAAGTAATTCATTATGAAAAGAAACCCATCAAATATATATTTTTTACAAATAATCTCTTTAGAATTATTACTTGCGGACAAAACTTGCGGACTTTGGTCGCATAATTAAAAAGTGCCGAGAAATCCAAAAAATAATAAATTAAAAAATTAATACTTTGAAAGATAAATAACTTGATCTTTTTCCTCAGAATTTTTGCTAGAACTTTGCGAATCATTAAATGGGTCATTACTATAAAAGTCAGGCTTAAACCTTCTTTCTTTGTGATAAGTTGACAATGATGTTGGGACAATATGTCTAAAATATTTTAAATTATAAATTTTGTTAAAAAAAAAACTTTTTTATCAAATTTGTTGTGTTTGGATCATTTTTATTGACATTTATAAAAGAAGTAGGAAAAGACATTCGATTTACAAGATTAGCCTATAAAATAAAATTAAAATAATTAATTTAAGTAATAAACAACAAAATGAAGTAATTTCAAAAAGATTTTTTTTCTGAAAATTTGTTTAAAAAAATTAGTTTTAAAGCTAATTGTGAGTAAAAAATCCATTATACTCTGAACTTTTTACGGACAACTTTTACTGACAAATTTATTTTTTTCCGAAAGAAAAATTTAAAAAATAATTCAAATAGACAAAATATCAGTAAATAAGTTGCTTTTTAAGAAATTATATTTGCTTATGGAAGTATTGACTATTTTGAAATTATTTTTCTAAATAAAAATAATATGAAGATGTTGAACCTTAATTCTAATTTAATAAATAATAATAACATCCCAGGCTTTGTCAAACTGAAAGAAATCTGTGGAGAAGAAATAACTTTTCGAATAAGCTTTACAAAACAAATCAAAAATTATAAAAATTTGGTGTAATAGATACCTTTAAAGAAAAACCTCAAAAACTTATTTTTAAGGTTTTAAAAAATTTAAATAAAATTAATTTACATAATAGGCATGACCAGCTGATCGTAGAGTACGTGCATATTCTTGAGGTTGTTGATCATGAAAAAATTGGCAATCAAAAAGCAAACGAGGCATTTGGTCTTGCATTGCTAATTGACAACTATTCCAAAGATAATATTCATAAGATGGTTCTAAAAAAAAATATTTAAAAAAAAAATTAAAATATTACTATTAGCATATAGCAAATTATATCCTAAGCCTCCATAAACCATTTCTCCTTTGTTATATTTTTCTAGCTAAAAAGAAATTTAAAAAAAAAAAAGAATATTTTGAAAAATAAAAATTATATTTTTAGACTTTTTACGGAATAAACTTAAATAATTTTATTTTCATACTGCAATGTATTTTCACCCAATAATTTAAGGAAAAAATTGATTATAGAAAGTTTAGAAAAAAAAATTATTTTTTTAAAAGGAATTCTTTAATTATTTATATATATATATATATAATATTGTGTAAAAAGTCTAAAATTTAATTAATAAAAATAAATAAATAAATACATCATTTTTAATCTTTTCCATATTTGCAGCTTTTTTTGCTTCATATTCTACTTTATCTTTTATTTCTCTCTGTTCTGTTAAACCCATAAAATAAAAATACCGAACACGTTCAGCGATTTCACAAGTCCTGAGTAAGCTAAAACGTTAAAAAATGAATAGAAAAAATTTAAAAAAACAAAACAAAATAATTTACTAGATCCAGTGCTTATCTGTAAAAATTGTCGGAACAAAAGAAGAAAAGTACTCATAGATCTAAAATAATTAATATAAAAAAATTTAAATAAATGAATCTATCCAGTCTATACATTTAAAGATTACTACTAGAAAACTATTTCTAGAGTTAAATTTAATGGATGGTCAATATATTAAAAGAAATTTAATTATTTACTATTAGAATCTAAATTCAGGTTAATCAAACAATAAGTTAAATTTAATTTAGAGTTGCATGAGACTAAAAAAAAATTTAAATAAACAAACCTTAAATTCTTCTTGAATTCTTTCTACTTTAGATTTAAGTATCTTATCAGTTTTCATCATCTCTTTAAGAGATTCAGTTGGCTCACAATAAACAGGAGTAAATACATCATTAGACTTTTTATGTTTAAAAATTTCAGGTGAAAATTTCTGAAGTTCTTTTCGCTGATTGAATAAGACTGGAAGTCTTTTTCTAAGAAATCTGCTAATCATATTCACAAAACTAGTTTATAAATTAGTATTATAAAAAAATAATTAAATCACATTGCAAATCACAAACATATAATCGTAAAACAATACAAGATAAAAAAAAACACAAAAATAAGTTACCAAATTTATTATCTAAATATTAACATATTGAAATTAACCGGCATAAATAAGAGATTGCCTAATATTTAAAAGCTAAAACTAAAATATCTTCATCTTTAAAGCAGCTCTGTCAAGGCTTTCGATAATTCTTTCCAGCGTAAACTGCTTCATCTCCAAGCTCATCTTCGATATTCATTAATCGATTATACTTGGCCAAACGTTCAGAACGACAAGGAGCACCAGTCTTAATCTTAACAAGAAAAAAAGTTTGTTAAAATAAAAAAAGAAATAAAAATACTTGTCCAGTTGCTAGCCCAACAACCAAATCAGCAATAAATGTATCCTCAGTTTCACCAGAACGATGAGAAACCATAACACCCCATCCATTATTACGAGCCAAAGTTGCAGCCTCAATTGACTCTGTCACTGTTCCGATTTGGTTTACCTATAAAATTAATAAAGAAAAATAAAGTAAATCATTTAAACCTTTAAAAGAAGACAGTTGCAAGCCTTCTTTTCAACAGCTTGTTTGATGCGTTTTGTGTTGGTCACAGTAAGATCGTCTCCAACCAATTGGATATCAGTTTGAGCACACAATTTACTCCAATTATCCCAATCATCTTGGTCAAAAGCATCTTCAATAGATTGGACATTGTATTTTGTGATGAATGATTTGTATACATCAGCTAATTGCTCACCAGTTAACCACTTAGTCTGATCAGAATTTGGGCTAAATTAATAATAATAAAAGTAAAGTAAATCTCAACAAATACTTTTTAAAGTCAAGATCGTATTTTTTAGCATCGGCCTTGTAAAACTCACTAGCAGCAACATCCATCCCAATTATAACCTTTATTTAAGTTGAAGATAATTAGATTAAATAAAAGTTATCTTTACTTTGTCTTGGTGCCCACTAGCTTTGAATGCCTCAAGTAAAAGTTCTAGCCCTTCATTATTGTCAAGAATATTCGGAGCAAATCCGCCCTCATCTCCAACAGCAGTCGCATCAAGACCATAACGTTTATGAATTACCTGAACTTGAAATATGAAGTGAAAAAATATAGTTTTAACCTTTTTCAAGTGATGATATATCTCAGAACCAATCTGCATAGCTTCCTTAAAATTTTTAGCGCCAACTGGAAGAACCATAAACTCTTGCATAGCCAATTTGTTACCAGCATGAGAACCACCATTAATCATATTGAAGGCCGGAACGGGAAGAATAACCTTAGAAACATTGGCTAACTCGGCAATGTATTTGTAAAGAGGAATTCCCTTGTGAACAGCGCCTGCCTTACACACGGCCAAAGAGACACCCAAAATGGCATTTGCGCCAAAGTTTCCTTAAATCAATTAATAAAGATTTCAAAAAACAAATAATAAACCTTTATTGTCAGTACCATCAAGTTCAATCAAAAACTTGTCGATTAAGGCCTGATCCGTTACGTTGAAATTCTTAGCAATGAGTGCTGGCGCTATTTTTGAATTGACATTATCGACAGCTTTTAGCACCCCTTTTCCATGATGAACGGCCTTGTCGCCATCTCGAAGTTCAAGAGCTTCATAAATGCCAGTCGATGCCCCACTAGGAACTGCAGCTTGAAAAAGTCCTTAAATAAAAAGTCAACACCAATTCAAAAAAGTATAAACCTTTATCTGTCTCTAAATCAACAGCAACAGTTGGATTACCGCGAGAATCGTAAATATAGTGAGCGTGAACGCGTTTAATGCTCATTAAAAAAAATTTTTTATTAATATGTATTTGAATCTAAAAATTTAATAAGATAAATAAATAAAATTATTAATTGTAAGCATTATTTAAATCTTTTATAGTAACAATATTTAAGTAAAAAATTATTGATTATTTTAGTAAAGGTAAACAAAAATAATTGGGATGGGACGATTTTTGAGACTCTTGAATCATCAGTTCATCATGACACGAATGGTTTAATGACAAAAGGTCATAAATTTTTAAATTTTTAATCTGCTGTCTATTGTCTCATTTTTTAACGTTCTATTTTTCACTTCAAAGGAACTTTTCGGAAATCTTAAAATGGGTGACTTGTGTTAGGAATTTTGAAAATCGTAACCGGGAATGATCTCGACCCTTTAACACTAGGATGACTAGTCTCTATTTTTGGAACATAACATTTTTAATATCTTCTACTAATTTTATTTTTCATATTTCCTTCAGATAACTTTATACATTTTTAGTTATAAAATAATACAATCAGCCTTTTATTACCTTCTTTAAAACGTTAAAAATGAGTGGCAATTGGGGTTTGATATTTCAATTTTATTTTTAAACATTTTGTTTAAATTATAGATGATGAGGATTATGATACAACTGCCCAACTTTCTGCCCAAGCAACGGAAAAAATTGCAGATCTTGGTCTTGATGTGAACAAACAACAGAAGGCTAGCAATTCAACGTCATACTTAGAAGATCGGACAAAGAATACATCAAAGGGAAAATTTAAGGTTTGGGTTGGATTTTTAGTTTAATATTTTTTGTACTCTTTTGTATTATTGGTCACTTTTTAAATTTCGTACGGCCATCTTTTCTTCCAGGTGGAATGAAAACATTCAAAAGGTGGTTGGCTAATTTGAAAGATCTATTCCCTTATTAATTTAAGTAGAGTGTTTATTCAAACATAAAATTTTTTAGACTTCGTCTTTTAATGATGTGGAATTAACGGAAAAGGAAAAACGAGAGGCTCAATTACGTGCCGATGCTGCTGCTGGAATGGATTTGTTCGGTTAATTTTTTTATTTTTCTTATTTTAATTTAAATTTATATGATAATTTAACAATTGTCTAATTTTATTTAATTAATTCATTATTTATTTTGATTCTTAAATTTAAAGGTATAACACCTGACCACAAGGAGAAGTCTTTTAAGGATTTGCAAACTAAAGCCGATTTCCTTGCTCATGCAGAGAAATTAGGCGAGGAAATTACAGAGAGACGAGAACATCCACATTATTTAACTTTTGTTAATTCTCTCATCGAGCAAATGATTGGACCAAGTATTTTTGTTTCAATTTTTGTTTAATAAACTTATTTTCCCTTTTAGTGACTAAGCTTCAACTTGAAATTATCAGGAATACTGTTCAGGTATTTTTTTATTTTAAATCTATCTGAGTATTTAGTAAGAAGTTTTTAACCAAGACTTATTTTTCTTGTACTCAGCAGTATATTAGTTGAATCCTTTGGGTGTTTTCTTAACGTGGGATGTTCTTAAATTTAAGGCAGGCCTATAATCCATCTTCCAGATTTATTGTCATGATTTTTTAAATTTGCCATTTATGATTTTTCAATTTTTTTTTAATTTTTAAATAAAAAAATTTTAGAAAAATATTGATGTGCATTTGAAACGTGAAGAAGAAGAACAAAAGAAAAAATTGGAACCACAGAAGCTGAAAACTGTTAAAAAGGCAAAAAATAAGCAAATGCATGAAGATCTTTTGGAGGATGAATATGATGATTATGATGAAAAATTCCATTGATTTTTAAAATGAAAATGTTAAAACTTGCTCATTTTTTGTGCTCGGTCCTATAAAAATAAATTTATTTATTTTTTAATGGATTCCTTTTGGGGCCGATTAATTGATTTTTTTTTGGAAAATTTACATATAAATATATATCAAATTTTTTTTCTTTTGGTTTCTTTGATTCACTACATCATTTGTTGAATAATAAAATTTTGATTTTTCTATGAGGTGTTGCCATTTATCTATTTTTTCAGTTTTTCACGTTAATTTTTTTAGATTCAGCTATTATATATATATATTTTATTCTTTTTAATTTTTTGAAGTTTTTCTATTTTAAAAACTGCCTTGAAACAAATGTCATCTGCTTCATCTTCAAACAGTTCACCTCCACAGGATGGAAAGGGTTCTCAATTAAATGGTGCAACTACTCGTTCTCGACGTCATAATGTTGATTATGGAGTTCGAAGTTTGGCTAAGCTTAGTACTAGAGAAGTTAATGCGTAAGTTAATGATATGTGGTTATCTTTTGGATGTTAGTGATCTTACTTTTTTGGATTTTAGATTTTTTGGATATTTTTTTAATTTCATATTTGATGTTAAATATAAATTAAGATTTGGGTTTTATTAAAATTTTAAAGAGAATAATGACTTTACTTTTTTAATTTAGATTTGATGTTTATCGTTGGGAAGAGGATGATCTTTGTTTGTTTTAAATTATTTAAACTTTTCTAAATAAATTTTAAATTTTAAGCTCTTCGTTCAGCAGCAGTACAGGCAAGACTTCCTTATGATAAAATGACTCCACGTGAAATAGAATTGTTCCCAGAAATGGTCCGTTCTCAACATAGTGTTTCACTTTTTCTTTATATTAGAAATAAAACGGTTTATTTTTTAATAAAAAAAAATATTAATTTAATTTTAGTTAGTACAATGGCAATTGAATCAACTTGTTGAACTTACTTTTAGTTCAATTCAGAAAGAACTGCCTGAACCATTTAATAGTTAATAATTTATTTTTTGTTTTTATTATATGTAGTCAAACAAAAGAATTTAAATAATATTTAATGCTTTTTTTTTGTAAAATAAATGGGTAAAAAATATTTTGGGTACTAATATTTAATTTTCTGATCTTTATGTCCTTTGAATATTTGTAGGTAAATTAGAAATTATAAAGGTTATGAAAAATAAAATATTTAATTTTATTGTTTAAATTTAAGGTGATGTTGAATTGGTCAAAAGTATTCACAATTATTTAGAACGTTATGGTTATATTAATTATGGTCTATTTATTCCTTTAACAAGTTAATAAATAATTAAAAAATTTTTTTTTTTTTTTAATTTAATTTTTTTTTAGATCGAAAATTAGATAAAAATTTAACAGTTATTGTTATTGGAGCAGGTACTTCAGGATTAGCTGCTGCTAGACAATTAAAATTTTTTGGTTTTGAAGTTATTGTATTAGAAGCTAGAGTAAATAATTAAAATTTTAAATAAAATTTTATTTTTAGCCAAGAATTGGTGGCCGTGTTTATACTATTCGTGGAACTTCAGATTTGCCACCTGCTGACATGGGAGGAATGATTATTAAAGGAATAGGTATAAATAGGGGAGATACACATTTTTTAATTAAAAGTCTAATTATTTATACTTAAAAAATTAAAAAAAAATATTTTTCTTTTATTAAAATTTAGTTGGAAATCCATTAATTACTCTCATTCATCAAAATCAACAAAATCCTTGTAATATTGTAAAAATGACTCAAAAAATTCCAATTTATGATTCTAATGTAATTTTTTTTTTCTTAATATTTTTTTTTTAAATATTTATTTTAAGGGAAAATTAATTGATTCAAGAAAAGATGAAATGATTAAAAATTCATTTAATCAAATTCTTGATACAATTTCATATATTGTTGAAGGAATGGGAATAACAAAAATAATTGATGATTCTAATAATTTAATTAAAAAAGGAGGAGGAAGAAAATTAACTTTAGGGGATGCTTTTCAACTTATTTTAAGGTTTTTATATTAAATTTAAATTTAATTTAATTTTTTTAGTCAACATGAATTAAGAGTAAAAACTAGACTTATGAAATATTGGAAAAAATATGAACAACTTTGTTTTAAATTAAAAGATGCTTGTGAGAAGGTAAAAACGTTAATTAATAAAAAATTTAAATCTTTAATTGAATTAAATTTTTTTAAATTTTATAATTAGGTAAAGAGAATATTTTTTTGGGAAATATTTTTTATTTGAAAAAAAAACAGTTATTTTAATACTTTTGTTAGATTTGTTTTTTGAAAAGTTTAAATATAATTATTATTAAATTTATTTTTTTTTATTTAAGATGAAAACTTGTCGTAATGCAATTGATGGATGTATGGATATATTAAATAAAAATGGAGTTTTATTAGACAATGGAAATTTATTTTTAGAGGTTTAATATTTAAATATTTTTAAAATTGTTGTTTTAGTTAAATATTGATGGTCAAATTTCTGAAGAATTACTTAATCGTAAAATGTCTCTTAGAAGTACACGTTTTTGTTTACAAATGGCTGTTAATGTTAGTAATATAAAAATAATTAAAATTTATTTTTAATTAATTAATTGTTAATATATTAAAGGTATTTCTCTTTTTGTTTTTAATTTTTCCGAATTTCCACTCATTCTACAGATATATTCGGTATTTTTCCTTTTTGTGTACAAATGTCCGCAAGTTTTTATCCGCAAGTATTTATCCGCAAGTAATACTATTTTATTACTTATTTTGGAGGCATAAATTCAACAATCCTTGTTATTCTTTATAATCATTATGGATAATTTAATTATTTAAAAAGTAATCCTTTCAAGTAAAAATATCTTTACTTGCGGATAAAAATTTGCGGACATTTGTACACAAAAAAGAAAAATTACTTCTATTCGAAAAAAATTTTTAAAGAATTTTATTTAATTATTTTTTAAAGGCTCATGAAGAGGCTGCTAAAGAACGGCGTGAAATTGAAGAAATATTAAATGAATATAAAAACATTGCGCCAAGGTTTTTATTTAAATTAAACAAAAATTAGATGGAAAAAAGAGAAAATTATTTTGATAATAATTTATTTAAAAAATATTTTTATTTTAAAGCCAAGTTTATATGAATACTTACGATAAACGAATTCTAGACTTTCATCTAGCTAATTTGGAATATTGTATTGGAGCACCTCTTAGAACTGTTGCTGTTAAGGATTGGAACCAAAATAGTCCTTATGATTTTACTGAATCACATATGTCAGGTAAATATTTTAATAAAAAGGATTTGGGGAAATAATTTTTGGTAAATAATAGATTTAAATGAATTAATTGGTCAAAAAATTTATTTAAATATTTTAAACTTAGTATTAAATTTTAATTAATTAAAAAATAAATAAATTCTTTATTAAATATTTGAAAAAAAAATATATATAAATAAATTACACGTTTTGTTTAATACTGACTGATTTTTGGAAATAGAAAAAAAATAAATATTACAGTCAACTTTTAATTTAAAAAAAAAAATTATTAAATTAATTTTAATTTTTTTTTCTTTTAAATTTAATATTTCCTTTTATTTATGTTGACTGTAAATAATTTAAATAAAAAAATTAAATTAAATATAAGTAAAATTAAGGATAAAATGAGATAATTAAAATAAATAAGAGCACTTTTACTATTAATATATTCTTTTTTTCTTTTCTTTTTTAAACAAAATTACTTTGATTATTTGTTGTAATTTGTTCATATTCATTATTAGAATAATTTAATTGTTGTTCTTGTTGTTGTTGTCTATTATTATTAGGTAAATATCTTTCTAATTTATCCCAAAAACAAGGATCATTTAATCTTGAAGTACCTTTTCTTCTAATAATTTTACCTAATTTTTGTGGTATTAAATTAATATCATTTTCATTCATTTCATTACTCTAAAAATAATTTATTTATTTATTATTTTATTTTTTTTCTTACAAAAATTGTAAAAATTTTATTTTTAAATAATTGAATTCCAGTACTTAATTGAGAAATATTTAAATATTCAATAATAAAATTACAAGATATATATAAAATTAATAATTTACTTTCTTTAATTAAATTATTTAAAGGATCACTAATATTTATATTTTCTGAAGTATAATATTTACATTTTTGTAAAAGATGAATTTTATAACCAAGATTATTTAATTTTCTTTAAAAAAAAATATATTATTAATTTTTTTTTAAATTTTTTCTTACGTCCATAAATCTAAAATTTCTACTTCATCAATTTTTGCATAACAAATAAAAATATCAATTTTTTTAATTTCTAAAGAAGAATAACAATTTTTATTATTTAAATTATTAATTATTATATTATTACTAGTTGAAGGAATAATACTTTAAAATTAAAAATTATTTATTAATCTTTAATTAATTATTAACCTTGTTGAATTTTTAATTAATAATCTTTTTTTATCAATTAATTTCATATTTTCTGAAGAAGAAGAATTTGTTGTTAATTTTTGTTTATTTTTAATAAATTTATTTATTTCTTCTTCTTCTTCTTCTATATTATTATTATTATTATTAAATTTTTGTAAATCATTAAATATTTTTGATTTAATAATAATATTAAATATTATAAATATAATTATAAATAATAAAAGTAATAAAAATAATATTATAAGAAAAATATCATAAATTTCATTAATTCCAAATAATATTCCTTTTGTTTGTTTAATACATATTGTTCTATTATTATTATTTAAATAATAAAAATTAAAAAAAAAAAAGGAAATTTTTAAAAATTATTTTAAAAAATATTTTTTCCTTTTTTTTTTAATCCTTCCCCAAAAAAAAATAAATAAATAATTTAATTACTTATTTTCTTGATTTAAAAATTCCATCATTGACATTACAAATAAATCATCATTAATATTTGGAAAATAATTAGAAAATATTGTTGTATCATTAAATTCTTTTGATTTTGTAACATTTTCAACACATTGAATTTTTTCTATATCTTTAATTATTTCTTTATTTTGTAATATCCACCATTGTGTTTGAAAACGTTCATTACCATTAAAAGAACAATCACATCTAAACAAATTACCAGATAAATAAATTTTTTGTAATTTTTTATTATTTTTTATAAATTCTGGTAATTCTTCTAATTTATTTTCTTTTAAAATTATTTCATTTAAATTAGGTATTTCTTTTTCTAATAAATTATTTATTTTAATTATTTTATTATTTTCTAAATTTAATAATTGAAGATTTTGAATTGAAGTAAATTCATTTCCATTTATTTGTTTTAAATTATTTCCAGAAAGATGAAGAAACTTAAATTTAATTTAAAAATTAAATTAAAATTAAAAATTAATTAAAATTAATAAAAGAGAAATAAAAAAGAATAAAAAGGATTAATTAATTAATTAATTTTTTTTTTTAAAGTAAAAGAAGGATTAGGTTCTATAATTGAAAGATTAGGAAATGATTTAAATATTCAACTTAATTGTATTGTAAAAAATATAAAATATAATAAAGAAGGTATTTTTTAAAATAAAATTTAAAAAATAAAAATTAATTAATTAAAAGGTGTTGTAGTAACTTATTTAACAAAAATTGAAAATTCAAATAATATTGGGGAAAGTAGTAGAATTATTGAAAAGAAAATAAATACAATTAAGGTAAATTTTAAAAATTAATTTTTATTTTTAAATAATTTATTTAGCCCTTTAAAATAATTTATATATAAAATTAATTCTTTAAATAAAATTAAATTTATATTAATTAATTAATTAATTAATTTTTAAAGGCTGATGCTGTTCTTTGTACAGTTCCTTTAGGTGTACTAAAGAAAACACTTATAACAGATAATACAATGTCTGATTTAAGTGCTATTCAATTTGATCCTCAATTACCAAAATGGAAAATTGAATCAATAGCAAGATTAGGATTTGGATCACTTAATAAAGTAAATATTTAAAAGAATATATAAATTATTCAATTAATTATTTTAAAGTTAACACTTTTCTTTGAAAAACCATTTTGGGATATTTCAAAATCTTCTTTTGGACGTTTAAATGATACAACGTTAATAATATATTTATTTAGTAAAATTAAAATTATTTTTTTTTTTTTTTAAAGTGGTTCTCGTGGTGAACTTTTTCTTTTTCATTCAAATGGTGATTTACCTGTTTTAGTTAGTTTATTTGCAGGAGAAGCAGCTTCAATTACAGGACAATTAGAAGAAAGAATAATTGTTCAAAAAGCAATGAATATATTAAATAAAATTTTTGGAAATAATTGTCCATTAGAAGTAATTTATTTTTTTTTTTAAATAATTAAAAGGGGTAAAGAGAAAATATATATATAAATAAATTGATAGTGGGTTGGGGTGAATTAAAATATATTTAATATTTTTATATAAAGGGGAATAATATATAATAATTAAATTAAATTAATTTTTATTTTTAGCCAAAAAATTATACATTAACTAAATGGCATTTAGATCCTTATTCATGTGGATGTTATAGTTATATGAAAAATGGTTCATTACGTAAAGATTAAATTTAAAAATAATTTTAAAAAAATTTATATTTTTAGCAGAAGATTATGATAAATTAGCAGAACCTTTATATTTAGATAATAAAAAACAATTTTCAAGAGTTTTCTTTGCTGGAGAACATACAAATAAACAATATTCTTCTTCAGTACATGGAGCATTCCTTTCAGGACTTAGAGAAGCTGGACGTATAGCAGAGTAAGGAATTAGGGGAGAAAAAAGGGGGAGGGAAATTTAAAATTAATTAAATTTAATTAAAAAGTATATTTATTGGACAATTATCTCCACTTGGTGAAGATGTTCAAAATTATGAAAATAATAATGAAAATGAATGTTTTGATAATCAAGGATTATTATCTTTTGAATGTCAAAATCTTAATATTAAAGAAAAAGAAATTGTAAATAATAATAAACCTGGAACAAGCAAAAATTTATCAGTAAAACGTCCAAATAGAGGTTAATTATTTTTTAAAAAGAATTAATTAATTAATTAAAATTAATTAAAAATATTTTAGAAATTACTATAAATAAATTAAATAATAATAAAAAAAGTAAAATAAATGAATATGAAGAAGAAGAAGAAGAAGAAAAGAAAAATGAAAAATAATTAAATTAAAATATTATTATTATTTTTTTAATTTTTAATTATTTATATATAAAATAAATTATTATTAAATATTTAAATTCTTTTAATTTTACCTTTAAATTATTAATTGTATTAAAAGCAGAAGGTTCAATTATTTGAATATTTGATGAATTAATATGTAATTCTTCAAGTTTTCCCATTCCAAAAAATTCTGATTTTTTAAGTATTGTAATATTTAAGTTTGTTAATAAAATATTTGTTGATTGCATTGGTAATTCTCTATAAAAAATAAATAATTTAATTTAATTAATTTTAATTAAATTAATTACTGTAAATCTAATTCATTATTTTTCTTTCCATTACATTTTATAATATTTTTTGTAAAATTTAAATTACGAAAACAATCACAAGCTTTTGGACATATAGATTTGCAATCACAACTTGATAATTGACAACAAGGACAATTAGGTTCACAAATTAAATTATAAGGACAAAGAAAATCAGAAAACTTAAAAATATATAAATTAAATTAAATTAAATTTATTTACTTTTATTTCTTTCAAATATTTAATTTGTCCAGTTAATGGAAGTAAACATTTTACTTCATTAATATCTTTAACTCCTCCATTACCTTCTCTATTTCTAGCAGTTAATAACCATTCCATTTCACAATTACACGTTAAAGGATTTTCTAAAAATATTTTTATGCTTATTTATTTCCAAGTTTATTTATTTTAAAGTTTATTTATTTCCAAGTTTATTTATAAGTTTATTTTCCAAGTTTATTTATTTCCAAGTTTATTTATTTTAAAGTTTATTTATTTCAAAGTTTATTTATAAGTTTATTTTCCAAGTTTAGTTTCTAAGTTTATTTCAAAGTTTATTTTTAAATTTGTAAAACTTACCAGAAATTAACATTTGGCCAAATGGACTATTAACTATTACAGTTATTTCAAAAAGTTCTTTAGGAATTATTTGTAATTTATTTAAACTTAAATCTAACTAAATAAATAAATATTTAAATAAAATAAATTTTTTAATTTTTTAAATAACCATTTTTAATTGAGACATTCCTTGAGTACTATTTTTATCAATATAAGACAATAAATTTTCACTTAAATTTAATTCTTCTAAATTAATAGGAATTAATTCAGCTGTAAAATAGGTTATTCTATTTGAATGTAAATTTAATTTTTTTAATTTTCTTTCATTAAATTCACTACTTTTTACAGTAATAATTCTTTTAATTTTATTATTATTAATAAAAAGTTCAATTAAATTATTTGGATAAGTAGACCAATTCAACTAAAATTTAAATAATTAATTAATTAATTAATTAATTAATTAATTAATTTAATTAATTAACCTCTTCAAAAATATTTTCACTTAAATTTAAACTTTTAAGTTCATTTAAATTATTTAAAGCTGTTCCTAAATTATTTAATAAATTTCCAGATAAATCAATTTTTCTAAGTTTTGGACATTTATTAAAAGCATTAGAACTAAAAATATAAAATAAAATTTAAAATTAAATAATAAATTTTTACTTAATAGTTTGAATATTATTAGAATTTAAATTTAATTCAATTAAATGTTCACATTCAACAAAAACATAATTATCTATTGATTTTAGTAAATTATGGCTTAAGTCAATTCGTGTTAAATGAAGCATTTTATTTAGAACAAATTTGTAGACTTTACTATAAAAATAATTTAAATTAATTTTAAAAGAAATTAAATATTAACTAAATATTATTAAGAACCTTCATTAATGAATAAAGGAAAAGAAAAAACTTTCTTAAATATCAGCCGCGTTAGCTCAATTGGTAGAGCGTCAGACTTTTAATCTGAAGGTTACGGGATCGAGACCCGTACGCGGCTTGAAATTTTTTTTCTTTTTCTTTTTAATTTTAAAATAAAATATTTATTTAATGAAAATAAGTTTTATAAAATTTATTTTTTATTTTTAAAATTTAAATAAACAAACGATATTTTGTTGTTAGATAAATCAACTTTTTTTACTCTACTTAATCGCCCAATGGCTACAGGAAGTTCTGTAAGGCTATTTTGGCTCTTAAAAAATTAAATTAATTTTTTTTTAAATTAAAAAAACAAACAAACAATATTTAAATAAGTTAAAGAATATCCCAATTCTTGAAAAGCTTCATCATCAATTTTTTGAATAGAATTATTAAATAATTGTAATATTAAAAGTTTATTAAGTCCTTCGAATGATTTTATAGAAATATTAAATAATTTATTTGAAGATAAATCTAACTATAAAATAATAAATAAATATTATGTAATTATTTATTTTTTTAAAATTAATTAATTTTAATAAATATTAAAAAAAGAGAAAAATTTTATAATTTAATTTGACTATGTATTATTTATTAAATATTAATTTTAATTAAAAAATTATAAAATAATTATTAGATCATTACCTAAAAATCTTTAATTTTTTTTTTTAGAAATAACCATAAATATATTAGTTAAGTTATCTCAAAATTTTAAACATTTTGGGAAAATGGATAAAGATTTATAAACGAAAATGTTCAAATTTCTTAGTTAAATATTTTAATTAATTAATTTATTTATTTTTTAAACTAAAACTTGAAAAATAAAAAAATAAATTTAATATTAATTTTAAAATTTATAAAAAAAGTTTAATTAATAATACAAACTAGTTATTTTAATATTAAAAATTAATTTTAAATTATATTTTATTTTATAAGATTACGCCATAATATTTTTTGCGCCTGAATAACCCCAAAATAAACTTGCCTCTTGTAAAGAAGAGAAATTTCCCATTTGACCAGGATAAAGTTTTTCAATTAGATTTCCTGCTAATTTAAGAGTTAAAAGAGAATCTGTTGATTGAGAAAATAAATTAATAGGAATATATTTAATTAAATTCCAAGAAATGTCTAATTGTTCCATTCCAGAGCTCTGTAAAGGCTAAAAAATTTAAAATTATTTTTTAAAAATTTTCTAAAAAAATTACAATTTTATTAATTTCTTCATCTTTAAAGCTATTTCCACTTAAATTTAATCTGACAAGTCCAGGTAATTCAATTATAGCCTCAGGTAATAATTTAAATTTATTAAATGATATGTCCAAATGTAAAAGACCTTCAGGTAAAGAATTAGGTAATTTAATTAATTTATTAAAAGATAAATCCAAATGTTGAAGTAAAGGAATTGATTGAAAAGAATTTAATTCAATCTAAAAATTAATTTAAAAAATTATTCATTAAATTTTTAAATTAATTTATATATATATAATTAATAATTTAAAAATTAATTAATTAATTATTAATTATTAATTAATTTATTAATTAATTATTAATTAATTTAATTAATTTATTTTACCTCAATTAATTTATTATTAAATAAATTTAATTGTCTTAAAGCAGAAAAAGGACGTAAATTTTGTTGTTTAATTAATTGTATATTATTTTGAGCAATATTTAAAACAATTAAATTAATTAATTGGCAAGGATGATCAGATAAAATACCCAAAGAATTTAATAAATTTTGTGATAAATTTAAAACCTATTAAATTTAAATTAATTTAATTAATTTAATTAAAAAACCTGTAATTTTTGTAAATAACAAATTCCTTCATAAGGAAATTCAATTAATCCATTATTTACTAAAATTAAAGTTTCTAATTTTGTTAATCTAAAAAATAATTCTTCATCAATTCTTTTTAATGATTTTGAACCAATAATTGAAAGTGAACGAAGTTTAGGTAATCCATCAAATAAACCATTAGAAAGTTTATTTGAATAACAATTCTATTTAAAGAAAGAAAAAAAAAGTTGGGAAATTAAATAAACTTTTTTTTTTAAGTTTTAAAAAATATCAGAATTTATTCTGAGATTATTATTTATTTAAAATATTTATTTAATTAAAGTTTTTATTTAAATAAAATTCTGATTTTTAATTAATCAGAATTCTGATATTTTTTTTTTTAAAGTTTTAATGAAATAATATATAATAAATTAAATAATAAATTAATTAATTCTTAAAAAGAGTTTATTTTATTTATTTATATATAATATATAATTAATTAATTAATTAATTTTTTTTTAAATAATTTTTTTTTTAAATTAATTTTTTAAAATTCAACTAACAATAATTTTTAATTCTTTAAGTTCATTAAATCCATTAAATGTTCCATCAAAATTCAATAAATTATTTTCAATATATTCTTCTCCATTACAATAAATAAATAAAGATTTAGTTGCATTTTTAGGAAAAAAATTAAAAATTCCAGATTTTATAAAAGGCCAACGACAGGAAATAATTAATTTAATTTCTAAATTGTCTGGAATACAATGACAACTTTAAAAAATAATAAATTAAAATATTTTAATTATATTTTAATAATGATTTTAAAAATAAAAGATAACATTATTAAATATATTTTTAAATTAAATTAAATTATTTAATTTTTAAATTTTCCAATAAAAAAGCAATAAATATTTTTTTTTTAAATTTATTCTATTTTGCCTAAGGCAATAAAAAGAAGACCGAAATTGGTCTTTTGATGTGTCAAAAATTAATTTATTATTTAAATTGTCTTTTAATAAAAGATAAATAAAAATACTCTTTTATTAATTACAGTAGAGAGGGTATACTGTATATAATAAATATATATTGTATTTATTTATTTTAACCTTTTCCCCTACACTTTTTTTTCATGTTTTATTTAATGACCCATTAATTTATTATTAGTGAATAAAAAAAAAATTAATCGAGCGGATAAACAAAAAATGGTTATTTTCCCATTAAAAGAAAGAAAAGGAGAAAAGAGAAAGGATTTGTCAAAAAATATTGTTTTAAAAATATAAAAAGTATTCAAATATTTTTTTTTTTTTTGATAGAAAATATTAGAAAAAGGTTAAAAAATAATTAATTATTTATTAAATTAAAATTTTGGTCCGAACTGAAATTCTTTTTTTTTTTTTTTAAATTTAAATATTTGGAATATATTAATATTTTACTACTATTTAAAAAAGATTTATTAATATTTTATTTTGATTTAAAAAAAAATAAATTAAATAAATTTAAATTTTATTTAATTTTCTAATTTTTTTTTAATAATAATTACCTAATAAAGGTTATTTATTTATTTATTTATTTCTTTTTCCCCTTTTTCGGCAACAAAATAAGCGGTAATAAATAAAATAAAAAATTGAAGAATGAATGAAGTGTTTTTTTTAGTTAAGTTATTTATTTAGATTGTAAATCCATTAAAAAAAGAAACCGAAAAAATAAAAGTAATGAGAAAATAAATTTTTTTAAAAAAAAGAGTTTCTCTTTATTAATTAATTTAATTTAAAAAAAAATAACTAACCCATTAGGACATTGATAACGAAATATTGTATTAATATTATTATTATTTTGATATTCAATAGAATGTTTTAATTGATTATTTATTTGATAACAAAATATTAATTGATTAATAAATATTAAATTAAAAATAAATAATTTTAATAATAATAAAGAAGAAGAAGAAGAAGAAGAAATATTTTGTTGTTTTTGTTGTTTACTTAATTAATTAATTTTAAATTTTAAAATTTAAATTACCTTTTTATATTATTATTTATTTCTTCTTATTAATTGTTTATTATTAATTTTAATAAAATAATTATTATTATTTATATTTAATTTTTTAAATTTTATTTTTAATAAATTATTTTTATAATTTTTATTTTCATCCATTATTTTAAATATTAAATCTAAATTAAATTAATTTAATAAATAAATAAATTATTTATTTATTAAATATTTAAATTAAATTAAAAATATATTTATTATTCTATATTTTATTTTAATTTAAAAATATGCTCTAATTGTTAAAAATAAAAAGTAGTCAATATATATATACATAGGTAAAAATAAAATAAAAAGTAGTTAAGAGAAAGGTCTGCGTGAGTTTAATAATTTAATGGAAACAATTGGTAGTGGTGGTTGGTAGGGGAGAAAATAATTATTTTTAAAAAATTTATTTTTAATTGAATATTACTATATATATATATATTATTTATTTATTTATTTAAAATAAATATACTATTAAATAATTTTAAATAAATTATTTATTATTTATTTAAATAATAAATTTAATTTAATTTAAATAATTAAATGTGAATAACAATTTTTATTTTTTTTTTTTAATAATTAAAAATAAAATAAATAATAATTCTATAAAGAATAAATTAATTAAAATTTAATTAAAAAAAATAAAATTAATAATAAATAAATTTTTAATAAAGAGAGGATTTTATATTAACAAGGGGGAGGAATGGATAAAAATATTTTAAATAAAAACTCTCGGGAAAAAAAGGAACATCCGTTTTGGATATAAATAAATATATATATATTATTTAATAACTAAATAAAGAATAAAAGGAATGAAGAAAAAGAGGAAGAGGAGGAGGTTGAAGAAAAAAAAAATTGTGAATAAATAAATAAATAAATAAATAAAAGGAAGGGGGGAGAATACATATATGTAGATGTGGACATTAAGTATTTTGTTATTAAGGGTAAAGGGGGGGGGGGGGGGGGGGGGGGGGGGGGATTAACAAATATTGAAAAAAATGGAGGGAAGGGGGGAGGAGAGGAGAAGGGATATTTTATTGGGGAAATAAAATATATTTAAATTAATTTTAAATTTAAAGGAAAATTCACCTAAAGGCATAATTCTTAATTTTTTATTAATAATTTCCTTTTCTTTTACTTTTTAAATATTTTTTTAAAAATTATTTAAAATAATTTTAAATTTTAATTTAAAAAAATAAATACAAATTATATTCTTTTGGATAATAAATTTTTTTTTTTTTATTCAACTTTTTTTTCCAAATAAAAACTTTAAAAGAAGGATTGGACAAATAAATAAATAAATATATTTTATAAGAGCAAATAAACAAAAAAAAAGAGTAAAGAATTTATTTTTTGACATATCCAGAGAATTTAAAAAAAGAAATAAAAATATTAATTAATTTAAATAATTAATTTAAATAATTAATTTAAATAATTAATTTAAATAATTAATTTAAATAATTAATTTAAATAATTAATTTAAATAATTAATTTAAATAATTAATTTAAATAATTAATTTAAATAATTAATTTAAATAATTAATTTAAATAATTAATTTAAATAATTAATTTAAATAATTAATTTAAATTAATTTATTTTAATATAAATAAATATATTTAATTTTACTAAAAATAAATTTAAAATAAAACAATTAAATTAATTGAAATGAATTAAAAAATAAATAAATTTATAAAATAAAATTAAATATTGGATTAAATATATATCTACTTAAAGAATTTAATTTATTTTATTTTTAGATTAAAAGAATAAAAATGTTATTTATTTTTAAATAAATAATTTAATTAAAATAATTTAAAATAAAATAATTTATTTAAAATAATATATTTATTTTACACAATTAAATGTTTTTAAAAACAATAATTTTTATTATATTTTATTTTATATATATTTGACTGGTCAATAAATAAATAAATACTTTATATATATTTATTTATTTCAGCCTTATTTTTCTTTTCAATTTTCTCCTAAAATTCTGTCCTTTTTTATTTTGTTTAGATTTTCAACCAAATGGCGATACTTAGATGTGTAATACCAACAGCAGTTCCCCCAAAATATTTTGGAGGATAAGGGATGTTTTGGCGCAGAAATTGTTAAGGGAGGATTGAATTAAAAATTAATTAAATTATTTTTTTAAATATTTTTGAATTACTTCTTATGTTTAAATTGTTTTAATTAATTAAATAAATTAATTTTATATTAATTTTAACCTTTATTGATTATTATATAATAGTCAAAAAAATTTATAAAATTAAATAAAATAAATTTTTTGAATTTTTTTGAATATAATTTTATTAATTAATTCTTAAATAAATCAAAAATAATTTAAAAAATTGAGAATAATTTTTTTTTTGACAATTTAAATAAAATTAAAAAATTAATTTTGTTCCCCTTTTAAATATCTACGCCGAAATGTCCCCCGCCTTTTTAAGTTTTAAAGGATTTATGACAAAAAATAAATAAAGTTAAGTGAAAATAATTTTTAGTCTTTTTTAGAAAAAGCACAAAGTTTTTGGTTTTTTGCGGTCTTTAATTATTAATTGGATAGAAAAATAAATAAATAAAAAATTAATTAAATAATATATTATTATTTAAATAAAAATATATTTAAATTAATTAATTTTAAATTAATTTAAAATATATATTTTATTTAAATAATAATATATTATTTTAAATAATATATAAAAATATATTTTATTAATTAAAATATATAAAAAATTAAAATAAATAAAATATTAAAAAAAAATTAATTTTAATAAATAATTAATATTAATTATTTGAAAAAAAAATCTGTTGAAAACAATTAATTTATTTCAAAAAAAAGGTGTTTAGAAAATAAATGAGAAAATATACATATATTTTTATTTATAATTTATGCATGGAATGACCTCTCGACCTTCTTTTTTTTTTTTTAAATAAAAAGAAAATTAGAATTGGTCATTTCCCCCTTTTTTTCACCTGCTGCTTTTAAATATATTTACTTACTTACTTATTTTTTTTTAATAAAAAAGAAAAATAAAATTAAAAAAAAAATAATTAATTTAAATTAATTTATTAAATAAATAAATTGATAAGTAATTAATATATAAATAAAAGAAGAGAAAATATATTTATTTATTTAATTACTGATAAAGAAAAAGAAGAAAAATTTATTTATTTATTTTTTTATTAATTGATAAAAATTTAAAAAAAAAAAGGTAAAAAAAGAAATATGTAAAGGGAATAATTTTTAATAAAAGGAAAATTAATTAATTAATTAATATTTTTAAAATAAATTCCCTTTGGTGGTCATTAAAATATTTTAATTTTATTTTAATTGTTTATATTTATTTATTTTACTTGTTTTAATAATATATACTAAATTGTTTGGCCATTTCCTCCCTAATTATTTATTTATTTCCTTTTTTTTTTATTATCTACTATCTCTACTAGTTGTTGTACTATGTACATATAACTACATTTAATAATTATATATATATATATATTTAATGTTATAACCCCTTTACTTATAGTGTCAAAATATAAAAATAATTGGAAATATATATTTTAATAATAATTATTTAAATTATTGATATTTTAATTAAAAATAATTAATTAAATAAAATATTTTAAATAATTTTAAATAATTAAAATAAAATTAATTTTATAATATTTTTTTAAATATATTTTAAAAGAAATTAAATATTTATTTTAATTTAAAATAATAATGTTCCTTCCACACCATGTTATAGTGTGAAAGGAACATTGTGATATATTAAATTAAATAAACGTTTTTTTAAGTAGAAAATTGATTAAAATATAAAAGATAAGGAGGTTAAAAATAAAATATTTTGTTAATTTTTTTTATAAAAAAATTATATTTTGTTTAAAAAAAAAAATAAATGAATTAAATAAAAAATAATTTATTCATAAAAATATTTTTGAAATGTTTTGAAGAGGTTAAATATCCAGCTAAGCTATTGAAAGAAGTAAATATATATTATCTTAATTTAGAGAAGGTATATATACATTAGAATAATTAAAGATGAGCATGAAAAAAAATTAAATAAAAGAATGTATAAATATATTTAATGTTGTTATTATTTATTATGTGGCCTTTATTTCTTGACTTTTTATTTTTTTTTCAATTTCATTTATTTTAACGGAAAAATATTCAACCTTTTTTTTTGTTTCTTTAAATTTTGATGCCTTTCTTCTTTTTTTTTTCAAGGTCCATTCATTTTTAAAGAAAGGAAAAATATCACGAAAAGAAAAAGTATGCCAAAAAATTATTTTAAAAAAATTGGTAAAAAAATAGAAATTATTTTTAAAAAAATTATAAAATTAAAATATTTAATTTAAAAATTTAATTAAATTAATTAAAAATAAATAAATAAATAATTTTTAAAATAATTAATTTAATATATGTATATATAGAAAATAATTAAAAATAAATAAAAATTAAATTTTAAAAATTAAAATAATAATTTTAAATTTTCTAAAAATTTATTAAAAATTAAAAAAAAAAATAATAATTTAAATAATTAATATATTTTAAGTAAAGTTAATTGTTTAAAAAAAAATATATATATATATATATATTTATTTATTTATTTTAACATTATATGTATACATATATAAACTAGTTTAAAAATTAGTAAAGATTTTTCTTTCTTCTTTTTCTCTGTTTTGGCGTACTACAATAAAATATTTTCTTTTTTCAAAATAATTGTTTTATTTAGTTTTTTTTTTTTTTTAATTTTTTTAAACGTTCAGCCGCTATTAAAAATAATTTATTAAAAAATTAAATTTTTTAGGAAATTATTTTTTAAAAAATTGAAAAAATATATGGAAATAATTAAATTAAAAAATAAAATAATTTTTAGATAAATAAAAAATTAATTATTTTAATTTTATTTAAATATAAAATATTTCCGGTTAAAACTTGAAGTAAAAAAAAAGGTTAAATTAAATTAAATTAATTAATTTAATTAAAAATATTATTTTACTATTTTAAATAAAATAAATTAATTCATTAAAATATCTTTTTTTAATTAAATTATTTTTCTAATTAAATAATAAAATCCCGTTAAAATTACTAATAAAAAAAAAATAAATAATTTGTAGGTCATGGTCAATTAAATATTTTTTTTTTTAAATTTGACTTTTTTGTTTTCCAGGAAGGAAAATTAAAAAAGAAGAAAGCTAATTCCTTTCTTTCCAGATTGAAAATAAAAATTTTAAAAAATTATTTAATAAAATAATTTATTGAAAAATTAATTCAATTAAAAAAAGAAAATCAGAATATTTTTTATAAAATAATTTAAATTTTAAAATAAAAATTAAATTAATTTTAAATAAAAAAAAAATAATTATTTAATTTATTTAAAAAATATATTTTACATCGATAAAGGCAAATAACTTTCTAAATGTTCTTATTTTAAGTCGTAAAATCGTAAAAAAAAAATTAATGGCGAAAAAGAGTAAAAAAGGAGAAAAATAAAAAATAGTGAGAGATTTATGGATTTTACCTATTTTTTTTTTAAATTTATTTTTATTTTTTAATGGTCTTATATAGTGACCAGAAAATTTTTTAAATTGTATAGAAAATATTATTTAATTTAAATAAAATTTTAAATTAAATAAATTCTAATAGAAAGGACATTTTTTAATTAAAAATAAACAATAATTCCATTTATTACTTTTAAATTATTTTTTTAATTGGAAAAATTAATTAAATAAAAAATTTAGTATTAAAATTTAAATAAATTAAAATATTTGAAATTTATAAAATTAATATTTGAAAATAATAATTATTTATTTTAAAGGTTATAAAAAAAAAACTTTAAAATTATTTAAAAATAAATTATAATTAATTAAATATTTAATTATCAATAAATAAATTTTTTTTTAAATAAATAAATATTTTAATTTATTGTTATTTATATTAAAAAAGAAAAATAAATAAGTAAATTAATTATAATCTTTATTTATAAACTTTTTTTTTCCAAAACACTTGAAGTATTTTTTTTTTATTTTATTTTTCTTCTAATTAATTTGTGTTGCTAAATAAATTATAGTTAGAAAATTAAGTTATATATATATATATATATATATATATAATATTTATGTAATAAATATATATAATTATATAAATTAAATTAAAAATAAAATAATAAGAAGAAAATTAATTTAAAAATAAAATAATTTAAATAAATAAATTATTTAAATTAAAATTTAATTATAAAAAATATATTAATATTTATTATATTTTTATAAAATAATTAAAAAAAAAATTATTTAAATTATTTTTATTTAGTAAAGTGTAAATTTAAGTATTTATAGATAAGAGGTTTTAACTATAAAAATTAGACAATAAAATAAATTAAAAAAAAAATTAAATTAAATTAAAAACATCTGCTTAAAACTTTAATTAATTTTTTAAATTTAATTTATTTTTTTTTAATATTAGAATTAAAAATAAATTAAATTTTAAATATTTAAAAATATAAATAAAAATATTTATTTAATAATTTAAAAATTAATTAAATAAAATATGTAAACCAAACCTATTTAAATAAAAACAAAAATTTTTATATCTTTCTTTCTTTATTCGATTCTTGACAGGAAAATGAGCTTCTCCTCTCAGTTTTCTCTTGTCTAGGAACTAAACAAATGGATCGAGGACCCTTAAAAAATATTATTATTTTAAGGGCCAAGAAGGACATAAAATAAAATACAAAAATCGAATGACCATTTTTATTCACCTTTTTTTGAGAAAAAGAAGAACCTTGAAAAAAAGGAAAAAATTGTTTTATTAGGGAAAGGGACCAGAATTGTTATTATTGATTAGTAGAGAAAATAAGGCTTTTATATTGTCATTTGTTACAAAATTTTGACCCCGGTATATTATACTAAAGCCGAAATGGTTTTTAAATTTAATTTTTATCATCATTATAATAAATTACAATATATATTAATTATTTAATTATATTAAATATTATAATCTTTTGATTTTTCTTTACAAGCAATATTTTAAATTATTTAAAATTTATTAATTAAACTATTTCATTATAACTTGCGTTCTGCATAGCAAGTGTTAGGCCCGCATACAGGATAATCTTTGGGGCAACAACTGAATTTTAGATTTTAAATAGAAAATTTAAATTTATTTACATTCCACCGGGACAGCAAGTATCTCCGATTTTACAAGAACTAAATTATAATTTAAATTAAATAAATTAATTAAAAACAATTTAATTTTATTTAAAATATAAATTTAATTACCTTCCGTCATTACAGCAAGCGTAACCTACAGGACGACATCTTAATTTAAAAAATTATTTCAAATAACTGAAATTTCAAATAAAAATATTTTAATTAATTTATTATTTATTCAAAATATTATTAAATTATTTTTGTAGAATTTATAGATAAAAAATGTAGTACATTTGTTAAAAAAAATGAAAAATATTAAAATTAACTCTTTTCCGCAGCATGAGCGCGTGATGCACGTGTTTCTACCGCATGTATCACTTTTATCCATTTTTTTAGAATTTATTTCATTAAAATTAATTATTAAAATAAATAATAATAAAGTAGAAAAGGATATAATTCTTGACATTTATATTTATTAAAATATTAAATTAAAATAATATATTTAAGTTATTTTTGATTAATTTAAATACAAATTAAATTTAATTGAAAAATTATAAAACATTTAATTTTATATTTATTCATCGGTAGTTAAAAAAAAATATATAAAATTTTATATTAAGAAGAATGGAGAATAATGAATTAATTTACGTAAATGATAGAAAGCTAAATAATTATTAAGCATTAACAGACTAAACCTATTTGATTAATTATTAATTTATTAAATAAATTTTAAAAAATTGTATAATTAATTTTAATAATAACATTATATTTCCCAGATTTACAATTGTCAAAATGTCTTTTATTGGAATACTTTTTTTAATTCATCTCTATGAACTTTATAAATTTAATTAATTAAATTTTAATTAAAAATTTATTCATAAATATAAAATAATTATTTATTTAATAATAAACTATTTATAATATATATAAATGTCGAGACTCAACTATATTTCTCTTTTCCCGTTCGCGGCCATTTAACAAGAAAGTAGTATTTCTCGAATACTTTTCGCCACACCAAAGAAAAATTTTGCTTTAGGCAAAATTTAAATGGAAGAAAATTTTTCTCGAGAGTTTATAGCTAACTCTTGAGCATATAACGGCGATTATCGCTGAGAAGAAAATAAGTTGACGAGAGTTTATAGCTAACTTCTTGTCATTCATGTATGCTTAGCCTGTGTTAAAGGCAAATTCATTGGTGAATTCAATAATGTTGCTGAAAGATAAAATTTCATTATAAAGTCTCTTGTGTGAGAATTTATTTTTATATAAAAGTAAGGACGATCGTGCTTGGTTTAAAATAAACCAGTAAAGTCATAACGAGTTGGTTGCGAGATGCAAGTCTTGCCTCGGTTAATTGACGCCGTCGTACCTTTATTATTATTATGTTATATTAACATAAAAAATAAAAGATATCTGGTTGATCCTGCCTGAACTGATGTGTTCATTTCAAAGATTAAGCCATGCATGTACCAGTTTAATCGATTTATCGAGAAACCGCGAACGGCTCATTACAATGGCCATGATTTACTTGATCTTGATTAATCCTAAATGGATAACTGTGGAAAATCTAGAGCTAATACATGCACTAAAGCTTTGACCTTACGGAAAAGCGCATTTATTAGAACAAAACCACGCGGCTTCGGCTGCTTTTTGTTGACTCAGAATAACTAAGCTGACCGCATGGCCTCTGTGCCGGCGGCGTGTCTTTCAAGCGTCCACTTTATCAACTTGACGGGAGCATAATCGACTCCCGTGGTTGTGACGGATAACGGAGGATAAGGGTTCGACTCCGGAGAAGGGGCCTGAGAAATGGCCACTACGTCTAAGGATGGCAGCAGGCGCGCAAATTACCCACTCTCGGCTCGAGGAGGTAGTGACGAGAAATAACGAGACCGTTCTCATTGAGGCCGGTCATCGGAATGGGTACAATTTAAACCCTTTAACGAGTATCAAGGAGAGGGCAAGTCTGGTGCCAGCAGCCGCGGTAATTCCAGCTTCTCCTAATGCATAGAATTATTGCTGCGGTTAAAAAGCTCGTAGTTGGATTCGTATCGATACTCTGGAACCCTTCGGGTGTTTCTGGATGTTATCGATTTTATCGTAATGTTCGGTTTTGAGTCCTTAACAGGATTCTTAACAGGCATTGCAAGTTTACTTTGAACAAATCAGAGTGCTTCAAACAGGCGTATTCGCTTGAATGATCGTGCATGGAATAATAGAAAACGATTTCGGTTCAGTTTTATTGGTTTTACGGACTGAGATAATGGTTAACAGAGACAAACGGGGGCATTTGTATGGCCACGTGAGAGGTGAAATTCTTGGACCGTGGCCAGACAAACTACAGCGAAAGCATTTGCCAAGAATGTCTTCATTAATCAAGAACGAAAGTCAGAGGTTCGAAGGCGATCAGATACCGCCCTAGTTCTGACCGTAAACGATGCCAACTAGCGATCCGCCGATGGAGATTATAATTGCCTTGGTGGGGAGCTTCCCGGAAACGAAAGTCTTCCGGTTCCGGGGGAAGTATGGTTGCAAAGCTGAAACTTAAAGGAATTGACGGAAGGGCACCACCAGGAGTGGAGCCTGCGGCTTAATTTGACTCAACACGGGAAAACTCACCCGGCCCGGACACTGTGAGGATTGACAGATTGATAGCTTTTTCATGATTCAGTGGATGGTGGTGCATGGCCGTTCTTAGTTCGTGGAGTGATTTGTCTGGTTTATTCCGATAACGAGCGAGACTCTAACCTACTAAATAGTTGATATTTATTTATAAGAATATACAACTTCTTAGAGGGATTTGCGGTGTTTAGCCGAAAGAAATTGAGCAATAACAGGTCTGTGATGCCCTTAGATGTCCGGGGCTGCACGCGCGCTACACTGGCAAAATCAACGTGCTTGTCCTTCCCCGAAAGGGGCGGGTAAACCATTGAAAATTTGCCGTGATTGGGATCGGAAATTGCAATTATTTTCCGTGAACGAGGAATTCCAAGTAAGTGCGAGTCATCAGCTCGCGTTGATTACGTCCCTGCCCTTTGTACACACCGCCCGTCGCTGCCCGGGACTGAGCCATTTCGAGAAATTTGGGGACCGTTGATTAAACATTTATTTGTTTTTTTGATGGAAACCAATTTAATCGCAGTGGCTTGAACCGGGCAAAAGTCGTAACAAGGTAGCTGTAGGTGAACCTGCTGCTGGATCATTACTTTTTATGTAATGCTTTACATTTGAATTTATCGCATCATTTTATTTGATGTGTAACGGCTCTCACTGGTGTCTAGGTGTTGCTGATTCAGCTGTCTTCGTCCGTGGCTGAATATGAGGTGACATGTTAGGATTCTATTGAATCGTAAGACTTAATGAGCCTCTTAAGTGAGGACGCCAGCAATTTTTTTTTTCAATAAATTTTTTTTTAAAAGACATTAATAAAAATTAACCTTACCGGTGGATCACTCGGTTCGTGGATCGATGAAGAACGCAGCTAACTGCGATAATTTATGCGAACTGCAGAAACCTTGAGCATAAAAGTTTTGAACGCATATTGCGGCATTGGGGTCAAACCCTTTGGCACGTCTGGTTCAGGGTCATTTTCTAACAAAGCGAAAGCTTTTATTTTTATAATGTCATTCATTGACTTTATAAATGAAAAATGTTTTATTGGTTTTTTTACTTGAATTAATATTAACCAATAAATATTATATTTATTTTTGACCTGAACTCAGTCGAGATCACCCGCTGAACTTAAGCATATCAGTAAGCGGAGGAAAAGAAACTAAACAGGATTCCCTTAGTAACGGCGAGTGAACAGGGAAATGTCCATCGCTAAATCATTTTGCCTAAGGCATTATGAGGTGTAGCGTATAAGCCGTAATTTTTGATCAGTTTTCTCAAACAAGTCCCCTTGACAGGGGTTCCAAAGAAGGTGCAAGTCCTGTACATTGAGATTACTGGTTGATATTTACGTGCTTTAGAGTCGGGTTGCTTGGGATCGCAGCCCAAAGTCGGTGGTAAACTTCATCTAAGACTCAATATTGCCACGAATCCGATAGCAAACAAGTACTGTGAAGGAAAGTTGCAAAGCACTTTGAAGAGAGAGTTAAAGAGGACGTGAAACCGGTGAGGTGGAAACGGATAGAGTCGGCGTATCTTGCAAGTATTCATTTACATTTAGTTGTATTTTTTAGCTTTGAGCTCCAGATTGGGACAGAGTTAAATTATATAATTATTTGTGATGCATTTACTTGCTTGGTGCGTGGGGATTTCTGAGACAGATTTGTGCCCTACGTTTTGAGGCCAGCTTGCTGGTACCCGAATGTGGTTAGCAATTTTTGTTTTAGTTGTAAAAAAAGTATGGCTTACGGACTTTATGTGGATTGATTTGGTTGTAAGTTACGGTCGCATGCGACACGTGCTTTTCAATCTTTTCGGTCTGTGTAATGTTCTCATACTTATTCCCCATGTAAAAGCCGGTCATCTATCCGACCCGTCTTGAAACACGGACCAAGGAGTTTATCGTGTGCGCAAGTTTTTGGGTGTTTAAAACCTAAAGGCGAAATGAAAGTAAATGACTCTTCGAGTCTGATGTGCGACCTTTTCTTTTTGAAAAGTGCAGCATGGCCCCATTCTAACTGTTTACAGTAGGGTGGAGGAAGAGCGTACGCGGTGAGACCCGAAAGATGGTGAACTATTCCTGAGCAGGACGAAGCCAGAGGAAACTCTGGTGGAAGTCCGAAGCGGTTCTGACGTGCAAATCGATCGTCTGACTTGGGTATAGGGGCGAAAGACTAATCGAACCATCTAGTAGCTGGTTCCCTCTGAAGTTTCCCCCAGGATAGCTGGAGCTTTTAACGTAGTTATACTCGGTAAAGCGAATGATTAGAGGACTTGGGAACGAAATGTTCTTAACCTATTCTCAAACTCTAAATGGGTATGATGTTAAAGTTTCTTAATTGAACTTTAGCGTTGAATACAAGCTCCAAGTGGGCCATTTTTGGTAAGCA